>RJWM01000852.1:59401-182745 GCA_004363535.1 Dasyprocta punctata | reverse complement strand
GGATATGAAAAGTCATTTCTTCAGTGAAGATGTACAAATGGCTAACAGAAAAAATGTTATATGAAAAAGTGTTCAGTATCACTAGTCATCACGGAAGTGTTAATAAACAAAACCATGAGACACCGTTTAATGCGTGTTAGAATGGCTATTGTCAAAAAGACAAAGACAAAGATAAATATTGGTGATGGTATTGAGAAAAGGGAACTTTTTTACTTTTGGTACCGGAAACTGAATACAGGACCTTGCACTTGCCAGGCAGGCACTGTGCTATTGAGTTATTTTCCCAGTCACTGAGAAAAGGAAACTTTTATAGTGTTGCTGATAATGTAAATTGATATAGCCAGTATTTTAACAGTAATTTGGAAGTTCTTCAAAAAATTGAAAATAGAAAAACTGACATAGTGACCTCTTTTTCTGAGTAAATATCCAAAGGAAATGAAATCACACATAAGTGTCCACTGTCAGATGAATGAATAAATAAAGTATGATATATATATATAAATTTAAAGACTTTATAAATGTTACTAATAAACATTTGCTTCATGGTTCTGTAACTTCTAAAGAGAAAAAGACTATTTTATCTCATTGTTCTGGAGGTTCCTGCCCAGGTTTGAACAGTCCCATACTTGGAGCATCTGGTGAGGGCAGCATATCATGGTGGGAATATGTGGGAAAGCAAACTGCTTACATTATGAGCCTGCAAGAAGAGGAGAGAAACGAGAAGGGACAAGGGTCCCGTGATCCTCTTTAAGAAATATCCCGATGACCTTAGGACCTCCATCTGAGTCCCATCTCCTAAAGGATCATTACCTTCCAAAAGTGCCACCCTGAGGATCAACCATGGAGTTTTGGGGGGACACGACCTTTATTCAAACCATTGTAAAGTAATATTTTTAAACCTTTAAAAAGAATGAAAACTAGTAATTTGAGACCTCATGGATGAACTAGGAGGACATAATGCTAGTGAAAGGCACAGAAAGATAAATACTACATGGTCTCAGCTTATATGTAGAATCCAGAAAAACTTAACTTGTAAAAGTAGCAAGTAGAATGGTAGTAGTCTGCATCTGGAGGAGAGGGTGGGTAAAGAGGAAGATGTAGTCAAAGAGTACAGATTCATTCATGTGGGAAATATAAATTTTATAGATCTATTTATTCAGCATAACTATAGTTAGTAATACTGTACTGTATGCTTGAAATTCAATGAGTTCATCTTAAGTGTTCTCATAACATACAGAATTATAACTGTGAATTTATGGGTATGTTAATGTGTTGGAATGTGGTTATAGATATAATATATATATATAATACATATACCTTTTTAATGGTAGCATGCATATATATATCTTTTAATGGTAGCAAAGTTTTATTAAATGTAGGAAAAGAAACAGGCTCTGTAGAACAAGTTTGGGTCAAAGAAAAGTAGGAAAAAGCCAGGCATGGTGGCGCACGCCTTTAATCCTAGCACTCGGGAGGCTGAGGTAGGAGGAGTGTTGTGAGTTCAAGGCTGGCTTGGGCTACAACACGACCGCAAGGCCAGCCTTAACTACATAGTGCGACTCTGTCTCAAAAAGCTAGGGCCAGGAATTTGGCTGGGTGACTTAAGCGCCTGCCTGGCAGGAGCGAGGTTGTGAGTTCCATCCCTGGTGCCACAAAAAAAAAAAAAAAAAAAAAAAAAAAAAAAAAAAAAAAAAAAAAAAAAAAAAAAAGTAGAAAAAGAAGTATATCCTACAGCATAATAGCAGGCTACCCATGCACAATGGCCATGTATTATTTTTGATATTAATATATCCAACTTTTGTCAAATATACTTTGGATAATCTGGGTAAAATTCTAAAGCCCTCTAATTTCTTTTCTTTATGTGACTTAAATTTTCTTATGCTTTTATTTTGTTTTTCTCTCTAGTTGTTTCTTAGTACTACATAGTCTGCAATGTTTTTGAAACTTCTCAGAATGTGCCTTGGTATGTGTGCATTTTTATCAATGGATACTTTCAATATATGTTCTTGAATTTGTTATTTAATGACTTTCTTCCTTATCTTTATTCATTTTTTCTGAATTGCCTATTATTTTAATATTCAAATTTGATTCTATACTTTTTCTCTTTATTATTTTCTGTCTCTTTGTCTTTTGCTCAACTTTATATACTATTATTTTCTATCTCTTTGTCTTTTGCTCTATTTTATTGGAGAGTTCCTCAGTATCTTTAAAACCCATTCTTAAATTTTTCATTTCTGCTATAAATTTCCAGATTTCCCTAAAGTAGTGAAACTTCACTGCAAGAAAAGGGAGGCTATCTTGGAGTCTGAGTGGCTTTTATGCAAGCATTCAAATATTCTTTTCAATTCTACTTTCAGTCAAATTTCCAGTGGCATCAGCATCAGGTACCACTACTATATTTGGGTGATCTGTGGTGCCACTTGTTTGCTGAGGTTAACCTTACTCAGTTATTCCCACTCACTTTTAAGTAATTTTTTCAATCACATTTTCATACTACTGAAACAACTCTAGCAAGAGAATTGAGGACTCAGAACTCAGGACTCAGGAAGATTTGTCTTATTATTCTTGAGAATGTGCTCTCCTCCATAGAATTTTTAACTTGCTCATTCTCAAATCCCCTACTTCTCTTCCTTCTTGGTCCCCTCAGGGGTCTTTAATCTCAATTCACCTTTATTATTCTTTTCTCATTTATCTTCTGACCTTTTTTCATACCCAGATAATTGTATCTTTTTCATGATCTCAACTACCTCCTTGCAATGCAAAACTATGAATCTTCATAGGTCTTTATCGTCTTTTGCCTGTCTTACTCTCATAATTTCTTAATGATTAACCCAATCTCTATTCCATCATCCATACTGCTACCAATAGAATAGATCATAGCTCTTTATAAAAAGCAAAACAGATTCAGGCTTTCTCCACCTTTAAACTCACACAGTTCCCCATTTACCAAATGTGAATATTTTAAATTTGACCTAAGAGGTGACCCAAGAACTGGTGGACACAGATCTTGGTACATTTGCTCACAGGGTTCTCTTTCATTTTGGAAACCTCTTCTCTGAGATAAGAGTGCATATAAATTACCTTTCACAATTAAGACTAGCTGTTTCCTCTGGCTTCCCATTTCCATCGGTCTCCCTACCAAGGTAGTATTAACTTTGCCTTTTGTGGGAGGGCTGTCTGTATAGCATAGGGTTTGGAGTATAAGTTCTAGAACAGCACATTGGTAGAAATACCTTCCTTCCTTCTTTCCTCCCTTCATTCCTTGCTTTCTTCATTTTTTCATTTTTGGAGATGAAGGTGTAAATATGTTTCCCGGATTGGCCTTGAATGCTCAGCCTGCTGAGTAGCTGGGACTACAGATTTGTCCCACAGAACCTGGCTTCTCAGGGACAATTCCTTAATTTCTTTGTGCCTCAGTTTCCTAATCTAAAATGGGTTTTGTGACTGTAACTATCACATGAGTTGAAGAAGTTTAGAGCAGAAATCATGTAAAGAGCATTCAGAACAAGTACAGGCACAGAAGCACTTACTGAAAGTTGCTCATTATTTCTGACTCCATTGTGTTCTATGTAAACTTTTGTTATAAACTCTCTGACACTTTTATCTTTATTTGCACTTACGTTTCTTCCTGTGGTGTCTTGGGCTTTTTGAGGACAGAGTCTATCCATGATTCACTATTGGGTCCCTGGAAATAACCTGGGTATGCAGGATTATTTCAATATATATTTATGGGTGTATAAGATTGAGTATGACAGGCAGAGTATATGAAAAATTTTGTTAAGAAAAATTTGTGCTTTAGCAAAAAACCCCTACATTATTAGAGAAATTCATTCTGGATTGTCTGATTTTGATTTTATGGAGGTTCTGGTATATCACTGATTTTGAGCAAATTTACAACTCTGTAAATTATAGATAACTGATAGGAATGAATAACAATTATTATTGTGGACATGTAAAAAGATGCAGCCCAATAGAGATTCAACTGATTTCTCTCTGGCTATGGCAAGGTTGAAGAGTTTTACCTCCATTTGCACCTTTACTTCTTGGCCTACAAGGTATCTCTGAATTCTCTTTGCATCCTTTTGTAACTTCTTTCCAGTTTATTCATTGATGATAAATTGATTAAAGTCTCCAACATATGTTCATTTCGTATCTGAGAGATTCATGGCATTACTTAAAAATTTTTATCTTTAACATTGTCCAACATTCATATAATTTTAACCTCAGATAACTAAAAATATTTTGTAAGATAGTATGAAAAAGGCTCACTTTAGAAATAATCTGAAACCATGTTTACTATGAGTCCTTAAAATTATGATTCAAGATTAATAAAGCACATCAGTCATTCAAGGACAAGTTTGGGACCTTTTGTCTAATGGGAGGCCTGACTTCTGGGTGTCTGTGCTAAAACTTGCACAATTCTTCTAGCAACTCATCTCCTCCCATGAGACAGAGAACAAAGACATATATATTTTTTAAGTATGTAGAGAATCATATGGGGCCCTTATGGGGCTCTGGGCATATGGAATCAGAGATGTAAGAATTGTCTTGAGGATTACAGACAGGAAGATTTGGCAGAATAATAAAGGAAGGAATGTTATATCTTGAATACCCTTTCAATCTTTATCAAATTCTAAATATTACAAAGATCATTTAACCATAAAAAGTCTACTTTAGCTGAATTCACTACCTTCTGGAGGATGACAAAGTACAAACTACCAGAGCTTCTAAAGGGAACAGATGACACAGAAAAGTCTAATTTAGATTAGATGAATAAATTAATCATTCAAATTAGCTGCAGAACTCACTTATGCCAAGCTCTGTCAATAAATCCAAGTTTACAAAGATCAGGTTACCAAGTAGGTAAGATGGTATTTGCCTTGCTTTAATGAGAAAATTCAAGTCCTTTGTAATCAACACATTATTTGAATGCAAATTGTACAGTTAAAGTTCTCAGAAACAAAAGGCTCCCTAAGTTAAATCAAACATCCTGGTTCCTTATATTTTGATTTTTCACTTGCTTCACAGAACAAATGACAAATCTCTAATTATCAGCGTGGGTTAGTGAGGTTTTACCATTATTCAGAAATTCAGAAGAGAGATTAATCAAGGCAAGAAGAGGAAAAAGTGGCTGAATTTCTTATGACTTTTTTTTCTGTTTAGTAGAATAGCCTATGTACTTCCTTCTTCTTTTAAAAATGTAACTGCTGGTGATTGTTTTAATGTTTACTAGAGTTTAGAAGATTGTTCAATGATCCTATGGTTTTATAGTCTGGTTATAACATATATGAGGTCAACAGCCAGAACAATAGCAAGAACAATCACTTGCTAACCATTCACAAAGTGCTGGTCCTGTTCCAAATGCTATGTATGTAAACTTTCATAAAAGTACATATTTGTGGATAAGATAAAATACCTTTACTCTCCCTGGTTAATTATTTCCTCCACAATCTTTTTAAAGCTGGCTCCTTATTTTTTATAACAAGTAAAATATTATCTTCTGACAATGCCATCAAAGTAAGTTCTTACAACCAATGACTTTTTTTTTTTTTTTGCAGCACCAGGTATCAAACTCACAGCTTCACGCCTGTCAGACAGGTGCTTACACCACTGAGCCAAACTCCTGGCCCCAGTTTTTTGAGGCGGGGTCGCACTATGTAGCTCAGGCCGGTCTTGCGCTCGCATTGTAGCCCAAGTGGGCCTCGAACTCACAACGCTCCTCCTACCTCAGCCTCCCGAGTGCAGGGATTAAAGGTGTGCGCCACCACGCCTGGCTTACCAATGACTTTCTTGATGTTTTGTACTTTTCCTTCATAGCACTTTTCACAATTGATTGGCACCTACCAGACTTCATTTGTTGGTTTATTTGGTTTTTGTTTGCTACCTGTTGTAAAATCTACCAAGGCTGAGATTACATTTGCTGTATTAACTATGGTATAACCAGCATGTGACATATGCTTACAAAATATTTGTTGAATAGAGAAAAGAAGAATATTCTCTGAGTTGGTAAGAAGCACATTCTTATTTTTCAAACTCAGAACTTTGTGAACACGAAGCACACAGTTTTGCCAAGAGCCCCTGCCTTTGCACTCCTCTGGGTAGCTCCTTGTCTTCTCTGTTTTGTCCCTTTCTTCACAACTCTCTCGTGAAGCTCAGTTGTCTTTCCTGTAAGCTGAGTTGCCTTGCATGTTGCTGTCTCAGGAAAAAAACTGTGAACTCTTCATTTTAAAAAATATTATGCTATTCTGATCTCAGTGGACACAGTTTGCAGCCTGCTGTCTGCTAGTTTAATTAAAACCTGTCCTCCTCTTGGGAGGGCTGGGTTGTGCAAGGTAATTTCATAACCTGTGATGCTAGCATGAAAGCATTCAAAGGATGTCAAACAGTTAGGAAATGGATTTCAGTTGAGATAAAAGAGTTAAAAAAGAGGGATGTTGACAAGCTAGAATGCAGTCTTTGGTTTTGTAATGCTACTTTCACATTAGGCTGCAATATGACAGCAGATTGAATAAGAGGAAGCACTGGACTTTGTGTCAAAATACCTAGAAAGTCTAAAAACATCTCTAATTATGGTAATAGTGAAAAAAGTCATTAGCTGTTTTGCCAAAAGATTATTGTGTTTCAAGATTATACTCCTATTTCTCCACAGTTCCTAAGAAAATACAAAATCACAGTATTTATTTTTTCTTTCATGCACTCAAAAATTTGCTAGATGTAGTTCTTGGAATAAAAGACATAAAGCTGAAGAAATACAGAGCTTGTTAATTGCATGCTAGCAGAGGGTATATACAAACAGTCAATTAACTGCAAAAGAGAGTGCTTGAATTGAATTATGGTGTTATGGTGTGGATCATGCATGGAAGGCTTGGTTGCCAGCTTGTGGTGCTATTAAGAGGTGGTGGAATATTTAAGAGGTAGCTCACAAAGCTCAGCAGAAGACAGTTGGGTTATTGGGAATATGTCTGTGAAGAGTGTATGAGGGATCCCAACCCCTTCCTCTCTTTGTTTCCTTGCTCTTGTGAGGTAAGCAGCTTTGCTTCTACTATGGACCTCCTACCATGATGTTTTATGTCATCACAGGTCTGAAAGCAACACAGCCAGATGACCGTGGACTGAAACCTTTGAAACTGTAACTCAAAATGAACTTTTCCACCTTTTGAGTGATTATCTCAGATATCTGACCCAGCAACAGAAAGTTGACTAACATAGCAGGAAAAGTGCTATTGGAGTTCAGAAGAAGGAAGAGATTTATTTAAAAAATATCTCATGTGGAGTTATCATTTGATTTAATGCTTGAACACACATCTGATTATATCAATTAAATTATAGATTTGGGAGAGCATTTGAGACAGGGAGACTGGAACAAATACAAACACAGAGTTGGTTAAATAGGAAAAAGACAGAAAGGTCACAAAGCCTGTACAGATGATATATATTGGGAAGTTTTAGGTACAGAGATTAAGAAGAGTCATTGAATAACTGGTATAAGGTAGCCTTGATGCCCTGCTAAGGAGTTTGCAATTTGTTTGGGTATTAGAGAATTATTACAGATTTTTAAAAGCATGGGCACCTAAAATATGGAATATTTTCTTTGGCAGTTCATTATGAACTGAAGAGATGAAAGATTATATTAGGAGGAAATTCTGTGTTTTCCCCACATGTCTGCACATCTACTAAGCAAAGGCATTGACAATTTTTGTTTCGGATCACCTTTTCAAGAATGTTAGTGCAGCACACAGCCTAGGAAGACAGAGATCATGTTTCCCTGTGACTGAGGAGAAGGAGTCTCTTTAAAAAACTGGTTTTTCTTAAACTTAGAGTCCCTCAGTTGTAATATAAATTTGCTGCTTATTCAACATTTATCTGGGCTGGTGGGCATCTCCTCCTTGAGATATGGGGAATGAAGAGAACTCATGCAAATATGAAACTCACAGAGCTTGTTGTACCATGACTTATATAGACCTTTGATCTGACCCAGGAATTCCATGTTTTGACGGCAACTAGTAAACTGTACCAGGCTAACTTCTCAGTTTGCAACTATGGTAAAATCTCAGAACCTCAATTGTCTCAGCAACTGAAATCTTAGAAGTCCTAAGAAGCAGTTTTCCTCCAATCAGTAGCACATACCTACAATCCCAGAACTCAGGAGACTGAGGAGGGAAGATTGCAAAGAAGTGGAGGCCAGTGTGGGCTATATAGTGAGTTCAAGAGCAGCCTAAACTACATCGTGAGACCCTGTCTCAAAAACAAAAACAAACAAAAAATAAAACTGCAACAACCAAGTAAACCTGAACAAAACAAATATGCCACAGTTAGGGGACAGTATTTGATTCAATGGGCTTGAGGCTAGAATTACTACAAAAATAGCAAAATGTGTCTGTAAACTGGGAAAAATAGTTGGCCAAGAATGGTGAATTTTAAGTTTCATTTTACATTTTCATGAGGCATATTTGTCTCATGAAAAATAAGTAGGTTTAAGAGAATGAAAAGACAAGCTGCAGAAAGGAAGGAAATATTTATAAAACACATATTGGGGCTCAAAATGTTTCCCCAAAATGTGTCACTTTGAACTTGAAACAGAGAGCACTTGGATCTGTGAAAGGAACACAGGGAAGGTGGCAGACATGATGTTAAATGTGGGAATGCTGTAGCTATCTGCCTCTTGAGCTCTTGTCCTGCTCTGGTCTCAGACTTTGTCTTCCATGATGATGCAGATGCACAGGAACAATGCAAGGGTGATTGAATCCTAAAAGTTCCAGTGTTAGCAAATGCAAGGAAGAGCTATGCTACCTCAAGGTCTTTGTACTGGAGCTTAATTTTCTGCCAAATAGGTTCACATTGATCAAACAGTAGCACTTTCTGACCAGGACATTCTGGAGATCTTGGGCCAGTGAATATCCTACACAACAACAGCCCTTCTTTCCATTCCTCATGGCTCAACTCAAATGCTGCTACTTTGATTACAAGGAGCAGCTTCCAGTCAGCCTACAGACACCATCCTTTGGGCCTTAACCTTCTGTTCCTTCTGTCTTAGAGTCTGGGGCTGAATTTCATGCAGAAGAGGAGTGCATGCCTGCCAAGAACATCTAGACAAATGACTACATCAAGCACATGTGTCCCTTGAGCAATACTTGATAAAGGGCAACTAAAAATGGTGGCACCACTTTACATTCTTACCATCAGTGAAAAAACACTCTTGCTCCTTAAGAAAGGTAACATTTCAGATGAGAGCTACCCTTGTGTATCTGCTTCTTGTTGGACTCTATCATGGATCAGATTGTTGGAGGCACTAAGAAGACCTATAAGAAAATCCCTGTGTCTTCTTCTTCAATGCAGTCAAAAAGGATGAAGACTATACCAAAAAGCAAGGTTGGGTCCTGGGTCCCAACACTTCTATGGTATGGTCATGCAGAAGCAGGTTCTATGGTATGGTCATGCAGAAGCAGTTTATAGGGTAAGTAAATTATTTTTTAATGTTAATCCACCTTTATTAGAGGAAACCTCAGACTGTAACTGCTTTCAATAACACACATCCTGCCTGAAGGATCACTTCCAGCTGCCAGTCACACTTAACAACCTGCAAACCATAAACTGTCAAAATTAAGTGGTAGGTAGAGCTTTATAAGTCAATTGTGGACACAGAAATGTACCTGAAATTTTTTATATAGGTTAAGCTATATAAAGTCAGCTAGATAAAGTCACTTTGTTCTTCTTCTGATCCAGATTATGAGGATCCACAATTAAGTTCCTTAATGAGATGCCTTCAGTGCAATCCTTAATCTACCTCTTTCTTTACTTCAATCACAATGCTTCAGGGCTTGCGCTGAGTTGTTTTGCAACAGGTACAATTCCTAGAATTTGGAGTAAAATGGGTGCACCAGGAGACCATAAAGTTAAATGAAATAACCCAGTCACATTAGTGTAAATATTGCATGGTTTCTCTTATACTGACACATTTGAGAGAGATTTATCTGAATTCCTATATAGGAAGTTATTATCTCAGAAACTTGATATTTATGTTCTTGTATTTTTTCTGTAATAATTTTTTTATTTTATGGAAGAATAAAACAAAACTTGATACTAAAATAATAAGAGAATGACAATAGTTAATGCACTGTATCATCTTCAAAGTAGTTACTCAGACAAAAAAGGTTGTTTCCTACAAAGAAGAAACACACAATAGCGCAAAACTTTCTTTTCAGAGAACTAAGATGAACCAGTAGTAGAAGTGAAACAAGTCAACATGATATTAATATATTTTTGAGATAACAGGATTAATAATTTGCATAATTATTTGAACTTCTCTCTACTTTCTATTTATGTCTATTTTGCTCTTTATTTGCATATATATTTGAATTTTTCACAAAAAGAAAATGTGACATTTAATCTTGTATATCTGACTTATTCCACTTAACAATGTGTTCTCAAGCTGCATTCATTTACCTAGAAATGCCTCAAATTTGTTTCTTTATGGCAGTAGTGATCCATCATTACAATCTACTTAGTCATGATCTGCATTTATAATTTCCTACAGGCATTCATAATATCAATGAAGAGTTTAAATCTACACAATACAGCATTATAATATTGATTGTACATGTGGTAAGAAATTTTCCAATCCATTTTATATGGGAACAGATTTTTACAACAATCTAAGATTCCAAGTCAAGGTGAAGCTGTCCAAATCCACAGTATCCCAGACTTCATATACTGAGTGCTTCCTTTTACAACAAACTTGAAATAATTATTTAGAGTAAATGATTTCACCTTTGGCATACTTCTTTCTATTTGGGCTCTGTCTCCATTATGTGACTAAAACTGGTCTACTCTCAAACCCAGCAGTAATGGTCATGCTGCCCAAACCAGTGGCGATTAGGAGTTTTCATCTTAGTGTATTTCTTTCCATACAGCTCTTTCTCTGTGGTTATCCATTTGTTTCTTTAAGATGCTTAGTTTTATATTTTTTCTTCCTGAACATGATGCTGCTACTTTCCTAACTCACTGTTAACTGGTTTTTAGTTGTATGTATTTATTCTTCCTTTGTACAACTTTAAATATTGAGCTCTGATGTTATCTACTCATGCCTTGTCCTTAGGTTATTTTATCTAGTTCTTTGGTCTTAAATAATATCCACGTGGCTTGAATATACAAATCTTCATCTACAGTCCTGAATATTTCCCTAAATTCCATATTCGTATATGGAGAAGTCCCCTTGATATCTCTACTTGGATATCTGATAGATTTCTCAAGTCTAAAATGTTGAAAGAGAACTACTCCTCCCTTAGTTTTCTCTTTTGGTGGTGTATTGGGCGATACTATGTACCCCCAAGTCCTCATATACTTTTGATGGGGCTGAGTCTGGTGCTTGCTTTCGGTTTGTTGTCTAATGCTGGGATTGGTGATGTAAGTGCTGCACCCACCCAGGGTTGGAGCTGAGATACAGCGTAAAGGAGGTGGGTCTTCCTCTTTCTCACTCTTCCTCTCTCTCTCTCTCTCTGTCTCTCGCCAGTGCACCTCACAGTTGTGGTTGCCGCCACCATGAATGGCAGCCCCGCCACACCATGCTGCCTTGGAGCCAACTAAGTATGGACAGACACGCCCGAGAAACTGTGAGAAATAAACCTTTCCTTCCCTAATTTTGGGCATCAGGTATTTTGTCTTGGCAACAAGTGAAAAGTAACTAAGACAGGTAGCATCCCTATCAACTAGGGTGTTCAAGTAGAAATCTGGGTTTTATCCATGTTTCTCACTTTCTTTCACTCTCAGTGTTGATTTCACCTCTAAAGCATATCCAGAATCTACTCCTTCCTCTATTCTACTGTCTCCCTTGAATAGTCATCATTATTTCCTACCTGAAACACTAGGTCCTGTCACTCCATTGCTTAAACCCTGCCTGCACTTTCAGCAACTCTTGAATGATTTCATTCTTTTTCTGCTGGCTTATAGCTGTTTGCAGCATTTGGCCTGAAGAGTACCCTCTCTGAACTCATCTCATATCATGCTAATCGTCATTCTTTGTGCCCACACTGACCGACTTGCTCCAGCACATCAAATTCTTGCTTACCTGGAGCTCTCATGCTGTTTTCTCTCTATCTGTAAGGTTTTAACCTGGATCTTGGCTAGGCTTGTGCCTTCCTCTTATGAGGTAAGACCCACCTTAAACATCACCTCCTCAGAGTTCCAACCAATGTGAAGTAGTTCCTTCACTTTGTAACACAGAATACTGCCATTTTTCTCTTTCTTGTGGTTCCTTGTATAATTCTTTGTTTGCTATCTCAAGATGGTAGACTATAAGACCTGTTAGAGCAGTATAGGCTTTCTTTTTCTTGTAACCTGAGATTCATTATTCTGAGCAGTAGGAAGACAATGGTGGACACAGATGCTTTTTATTGTTATTAAGATAAATTAGTACATTTAAATAACTTACAATTCAATCATTCATTAAAGGCATATTTATTGAGTATCTATTATGTTCTAGGCCCTGGCAACTTGGCAGTGAATAACAGAGAAATTGCCCTTGATCTTCTAAAATTCAAAACTCTAGAAAGGAAGCAGAAAAAAAAAAACACAAGTCAACAAATGTATAATATAATGAATGGAAAGGATGAAACCTTTAGCGTTACAGAAACGTTTTCTGGAGACGGAAAAAAAAAAAAGAGAAACCTCTGAGTGAAGAATATAATTGTCAGCAAGGAGCAGCAAGGAGCGCTCTGGGGCCAGAGCAGTAAGAGCTAGGGAGAAAGTGAGAAAGAAGATGGTCCTGGCTATAGCCAAGGGTCCATTTTGTGTGGTTTTGGATTGTATTCTAATAGTGATGGGACTCCATTAGAGGGTTCAAAGTTGGGGAGTGACATAATCTTTTACTGTGCAGAGATTTGCTTTATGAACTGTTTCCTTCTCAGAAATCTCCTTAGGGGATTGATAGGGAAAACAATGATTCTCAAGAAACTTGACACTTCTGGCTGACACTTCTTATGTAGCAGATCCTGTGCTGGTAGCTAGCAATCTTGGAGTTTGTTCCCATATCTACCTTTTCCTTTTGGAGGGTGTTGGCTGGACCAGACTTTCTGGCTTAACAACACCACTTCACACCGTTGTGTTCAAGAAAGCATGAAGTGAAGAGGAAGCTAAGTAGATGGTTCACAGAAATTTCATGAATCTCTGAAACTTCAACTAAAAATATTATGCAAATAAATTATCATGCAGAAAGAGTTTAGATCCTTTCCATAAGTTAAAGAACAAAACAAAGCAAAACCCCAAAAAGGTCTCCTTTGGAATGTCTTCTGAAGGTTTATAGATCAGTGTGAACAAAATTAGACTCTTGTGAAGCAAAGCAGTCCCCAAGATTTGTTTTACACATAGGCACTTGAATGACCCCCAAGGGTAACTTACTTAAAAGAAAATTTCTGACTGCTCCACATGGTTGGTCTATGGAGAGGCACTTTTTAAATTAACCAGGGTGTTAATAAGTAAGAGAATTACTGAGAAGGTCAGGGAAGGATACATTGATGCCTGGCTATTAATAGAAAAAAGAACCAAAATAAATTTCTAGGAAGAATGGTGCATTGCATTCCTGGTTTCAGGAAGGCTGCATTTGGATATAGTATTCCTAAAGATGTACATTTATATTTCATATTATTAAAATTGAGGTGGTTCATTTATATAGGATGATGGTAAGGAAAATGCAACCTGGCTTTTGTCCTCTCTTTTTGAGACTGGTGGTTTAGGTGTTCAGGTTTTTGGCATATCCATTTCTTTCCTACTCTCCTTACATTAAGAGAAAAATCAAGTCTCGCAAATGCTCAGTAAAAACTTAAAATAGAACTCTCTGTGGTAAAAAGGAATCATTCAAGGCAGAACATGAATTATTTTTTACCTGAGCTTATTTGGGTCATGTTATGTTGTTTCTTATAAAAGAGAGAAATGGAGGTTTGGGATTTTGTCATAAATGTTACAGTGACTTCCTGTTTTTTTTTTTTTTTTAAATTGTTCTCTGGGGACCAGAATAGCCCTGCAATACTTTCTTACATGTGAGGTTGAATAAATCTAATTTTGACATAGTCACTTGTGAGATCCTAATTCATATTATGAGTAAAATATCTATGCTTATTTCTGACCAGTCATGGGACAAATCTCTGTTAAATTCAGCGTAATATTTTGTTGGTTTCTTGGATTTGAAAAGCCAGTGTCTGGTAAAAGTGTTAAACACTCCAACCTTATTCTATTAGTTTTATTTCATTTTAAATTCTGCATTGGTGGCCTCTGCTCGCTTTTTTACCTCTTAATCATTATTAACTCAGAACCTAATTGATTCAGCAGCTAATGTGTACCTTGTGAACTTAACTAAACAAAGGACTAATTCAGAGAACTCATAGAAAAGTAGGTTTGCGTTTAAACTTTAAACCTAAAAGCAAATAACCAGGTAACTATTCACAACAAAAAGTGATTGTGAGGTGGTGATTACAAACTCAGGTTTTGTGTTCTTCATTCTGTTGTTGAGTATTCATCTGTATGTGGGTAAGCCCCAGTTTGGAAAGAAGGAGAATAAGATTGATGTCTGAGAAAAATTATCTAGCAAAATCTATAGAACTAGGGTTGGGGATACAGCTCATCGGCACAGCGCTTGCCAGGCAGGTGCAAGGTCATGAGTTCGATTCCCGATATGAAAAAAAAATCTATAGAACTGGACCAAGATATCAATTATCTGTTAGTGAAATTTTAGAAATATCTAAAATGCAATTGAAATGTGATCTCAGAAGGAAAACTGAACTATAATTCTGGTGAGTGGAAGCCAGTAAGTTACCATGAACCATTGTCTGGAGGTAGATTGTGATCACAGGATGAGTAGGGACTGAACAAGGACAGGAAGGGAACCTGGAAGAGAAAGACCTTGGTGGCACATTGCAGAAATATTAAGGGAGAAGATGCTAAGACCACAAAGAGCTTTGTCTGGAGGGTTTGTCTGTTGGATCACTAGGATGGTTCTAGACTCATCAGCAGATCATACCAAATTTTGACAACAAATCTACTTACTGACTCCTTTACTGAACTCATCCCAGAAGACACCATCTGGGCATGCTCAGGTTTATGTGACACTTTTTTTTTTATACGGGAAGAATTTTTTGAACAGCTGCTGTCTTGTATTATATGGTTCTTTGGACTCATTTCTTGTGATAAACTATGAAACTGACATTCAGGTTGCTGGGATAGCGTTTAAGGTGAAGCTTTCCTAAGAATAGATTTCCCAGGCCTAACTTTGGGAGATGTCAAACCAAGGACCTGAAATTAGGCTCCACTCAGCAGTGGGCTTTTTTCTACTTGCCATAACTACTGCAAGTATAAAAAGAATTTAAACACTGTAGCAAGGCCTCATGAGAATACATAAGCACCTCTAATTCACCATGGTTTGAAGTTGCATTTGTAATCTGTGTACTATTTTGTCTCCTTTTTTACTTATTAACACTTGCTGACACACTGGGTGTTTCAAAATCTATTTTTCTCATACATGGTTTCGTATTTTTCCTTATGCAACCTACTTGGTTATAATTTTGTGTTACATAGAAATTATGAATATTTTAGAATAAAATATAGAAAATGAAAGGTGATAATATCTGATTTTGAATAGTCACAATGCTCAACCACATTTTTTTCTGAGCTACAATTAATATTCTAAGAATATATTGCTGTTTTAAAATGTCTGGCAAAAGAAGAAAAGCTACCATTCTCACCTCAGATGTTTTCCACTTGCAGAGGAAAGATGCAAAAAGTTTTTATCAACCTGTGTATTTAAGGACCCAAGGTAGGAAGCACAGAGTAGTGAGCTCACACAAAAGCCAAAAATGTTAATAATCTGAAGGCCAAAATTAGATTAGAGAGAAAAAATAAAGTCAATGCTCTGCTCCATAAAGCCCATAAGAAAATCACTACAACTTTCCAAAAATAAGAAAAAACGTGGTGTATAAATGAGAAATGTTAAAGAGAGTTGTAACTTTCACTTCACTCAAGTTGTATGACCTGTTGCCTTTATAGACCCACCTCTAAGTATGGTCATAAGGAAGAGAAATTTCAACATCATGTACTTCTTATTGTTACCAACCTTCAATAAAATGAATTTATTGCTCATGATGTCATTTAAAAATATAAATATATGTTACAGTGACATTGAATAGGAGGGTAGAGAATCTTGCTCTAAAACACAAAAGTTGTCTTTGTATTACATATTCCACTGACAAATACATTGGGTCACTAAATTTTGGACAGAAATACCAAGAGAAATTTATCTTCTCACTACAAGCTTCATGAAGGTAGTAGTTTTTATTTTGTTTGTAAATTTCTGTATCACCAGCACCTAGTACAGTCTCTTGCAGTAGAGTTTGTTCAATGAGATTTTGAACATGTCTTACAGATAGGAAGGTAATACCATTATGAAAATATGAAGCACCTATCCTTGTCTGCTTTCTGGATCAGGACCTCTTTTAGCCCATTTTGTGCTGCTATAACAGAATATTGGAGAATGAATAATATGCAAAGAACAGAAAGCACAAGTTTACACATCTATTTGTATTTCTTAAGATTCTGGAGACTAGACTGTTGAAGCTCAAGGAGTCTGCATGTAGTGAGGGCCTTTGAGTTACACCATCCCACGAAGGCAGAAGCAAAAGAAAGTGTGTGTGCAGACACACAAAAGAGGAGAGATGAGAGCATGAGAGAGAGATGAACCTGTTTTTATAATGAATCTACTCTCAAAAAAAAGGACCCACTCCTGCAATGACAGCAAAACCCTCATGACCTCATCATCTCTGAGGTCTCGTCTCTCAATACTGTTGTACTGGGTATTAAGTTTCCAACATAGGGATTTTGTGGGATGCAAACAAGATCAAGTTTCAAATGTAAGTCTGATTTGTCTGATGGCCTGGGAAAAAAATGCCATATTTTATATAGGGCATCTTATGTTTCTACTCTTGCTCTTTTTGTCACCTTAACTAAAAGAATCTCTCTCTCTCTCTCTTTCTCTCTCTCTCTCTCTCTCTCTCTTTCTCTCTCTTCTTCTCACTTTCTTTCCCTTTCCCTTTTTCCCTGACAGATGTCCCACTTGACTATCAAAACCTGGTATGATGGTGACTTCTTCATAGAGTTTTATGATTACTCAGTTTTAAATCCATGTCTTGCTTTACCTGGGCATCCTCTATAAATAGTAATAATTGGCATGATCATAGCATTAGGAGAAGTCTATTTAAATATATAGGGTTTTCTTTTTGCTTTACCCCAGTTGTCATTTGCTGTTATGATATCCCACTTTCCCTTGCCTTTTCTGGCTGGTTTTATCTTTCACAGGTTCTAAATTTATTATCAACACTTCCAGCCTGACCCCACTATTCCCCACTACTTCTAAATTATCTGCTATGTGACAGTTTCTAAAATCAGAGAGATGAGCCGGGCGTGGTGGCGCACGCCTTTAATCCCAGCACTCGGGAGGCTGAGGTAGGCGGAGCGTTGTGAGTTCGAGGCCGGCTTGGGCTACAGCGCGAGTGCAAGGCCGGCCTGAGCTACATAGTGCGACCCTGCCTCAAAAAAACCAGGGCCGGGAGTTTGGCTCAGCAGCTTAAGCGCCTGTCTGGCAGGCGCAAGCCTGGGAGTTCGATCCCCGGTGCCGCAAAAAAAAAATAAATAAATAAATAAAAATACATAAATAAATAAATTAATTAAATCAGAGAGATGGCTGATGCCAGTGGTTGTACAATTGATCTGATGATCATGGAATATCATTTCTAGAAAGGGTTAGGTCACTATCCTCTTTTGTGAACCTAAGTGCCTCAATCTCCCTGGGTGCATCCATCTCATGTAGGAGTTTGCCTAGAACAACGTTCCTGTAAATGTGAATGTACGTTATGTAACACTAGCCCAGATACGTCTTTGGAACTATATTCTCTAGGGAATTGCTATACATTTCCTTTTTGAAAAAAAGTCTAAAATAAAGATATTCTTCTTCTCTGATAACTGACTTCTTAGGCGGGAAGCGTAGTGTGTTGGTATTTCCACAGAGAACTGAAGAGGAATCGCTGCTTGGACTTTCTGGCGAGCTGGGTGGAGATTTATCTCCAATGCTAGAGATGGAGGTAGCTCAAGGAGTAGGCGAGGATTTCTATCTTTGAGCACAAAGGATCAAATTGGAAGAGACACAAATAAAGGAATATAAAATGACAATTGTAACGGTTTGTTCAGATCGTAATGAACATGAAGACTGAGAAGCAAGTAAGTTTCCCCAGAGCAGGGACAGTGGAAGAGGAAGGAAAGGCTCCACAGGTGAAGTGCCATTTGAAGTGAGCACTGAAAGGCACTTGCAATAATCCACCAGGTATAGAAGATAGGAGAGGATATTCCAGGTGGAAGGAACAACATGTCCCAAAGGCAGGCTCTAGGCCTGCACGTGGATTCTGTGGTTCCTCTTCTAGGAATGAAAGCTGGCAAGCAAAACCGGAGCAAGAGAGAGCCTTTTGTGGTGGGTGCTATGTGTCTTGAATACCACCCTAAGAACTCTTGAAATCTATACTATGGAGAACAAGAAGCCATCCTTAGTTTGGTTTTAAATCAGGGAAATTTTATGACCAATAGCTATTTAAAAAACGAAGTCTGAGCCAGGCCTTATGGTATACGCTGGTAATTCCAGTACTCAGGAGACTGAGGCGAGAGGATTGTCATGAGTTTGAGGTAGCCTGTGCTACATAGTGAAAGTAAGGTCAGACTCAACAACAAGCAAGACCTTGTCTCAAAAAAGAAGAAAGAACAAGAAAGAAAGGAAGAAAGAAAGAAAAAGAAAGAAAGAAAGAAAGAAAGAAGAAAGAAAGAAGAAAGAGAAAGAAAGAAAATTCTGGAGTGCTCGGGCAGAGGGGAAGAGACTGGCAGGGATACTGTGTTTCTATTGAAAGGGTCAAGTAGGAGATGACAAAGGACTGGACAATGACAAGTGGCCAAAAGATGAAATGGAAGAAACAGACCTTGAAATATCCTGGGGAATGATTCCTATGAGGCAAGAAAACAAGAGAAATATAAGAACCACACTACAGTATTTGGTTTAGGGAAGAGCTGTGCAAATTTAACATTCATTAGGATAGAAACTGAGAGAAGTACACAGTACTGTTGCACTGATTTTGCAGTGGGCTGGGAGTTCTATCACACGCAGTCATTTCCTGTGAATATATACCCACTAATTGCTTGCACTAATTCAGAGTGCAAGCATGATTTAACTAAAGACTATGTCCTTTATGGGTGTTTACCAGAAAGTCAGCTCCAAAGTGAAGTAAGTATTTAATATGTATTTGTCAATAGAATAGTATTTCTTTAATCTTACTCCTCTCTGAGAAATAATCATTTTGGGGATTACAAATTCATTTTTTATTCAGTCTAAAAGTCCTTTTCTCAGCCATGGATTATCATTTGAACACTAGTATCTCAGCATGAATTTATGAAAGTATTTCCATTTTCTAGGAGGAAACAGCACAGAACACCAACAGCATTAGTGATGATTTAAAGACTAAGTCATCATTTTTGGAACTAATTCTAAATTTGGCCTTTAACACTAAACATTATTCCTAGCAATACACTAACATATATTGTTTATAGTTAGGATTCTATGTCAGTGAAAGTTAGAAAAATATTGTTTTGGAAGAAGTCAAAGCTTGCTTATTGTATAGAATTTAATAAAGTTTTAAAAAGAATTATTTTCCCAGCAACGTTTTGAAGTATAGTGTTCTTTTGTTAAGGGAAAGAATTCTAGTTGAGAGGCAGGGTGTGGAAATCAGCATGACCCAGTTTGTTTATACAAAGCAGTCCATACCTTCCTGGTTAGGTCAGAGAATGTTGCTTTTACCTGGGGATAGTTGCCTTTTATTTAGCACTAGAAACTAATTGTATAATCTACAGTTAATAATGCATGACCACCTTCCTATTTTAGACTTCTTTTGTGCCCCAGAGGACCAGGGATCTAGAAACTGATTTGATGAACTGGAGCTGTTACAACACAAAATTTATCAGAAAGAAAATACTGTCCACCTTAAAAACAAACCAAACTATCAAAAATGGCCACCTGAGGGGAACACAGTGGGGACAGCCAGAGAGTGACTCCAGAAAATATTTTTCTTTCACATCATAAAGTAATAGAGATAAAAAAAGGAATGGTCCTAGCAAGGTAGAAGAAGCTACTTCTCCCTATTTCCTGCAACCTTGGTGCGTTAATTGCAACTCTGGAAATGTTTTGAGAAGAAATCTTGCTTTGGAAGGCAGGTACATAAAAGTTGTCTCGCTATCCAAGCTTAATGATAAAAGGTTTCTGTGCTAAGGTTGGAGATTTTGCAGATTTCTAAACGTATTTTATTGTACTAGAATAAATTTTGTCTTAACAAAATACAGTGCACAAATGAGTCTTGACACAATGCCCCTTTACCTGAGAACAGAACGTTATTTGTTGTAGAAAGCAGGAAAATCAGGTTTCTGAAAGTCTAACCGCCTCCTATCTCGCTGTGCCACTCTCCGCTCTGCCCAGAGCCACTCCCTTAACCTGATATCTGTTTACTTTAGAGGAGGCAGTTTTTGAGGAAGGATCATAAATATCCTGGCCCAGTGCCCCGAGAGCCATGACAAGCAAAAACAATACTCGCCTGAGATAGCCTTCGTGGTATTTAAATGTGTGGGTTAATTTTTTATCCAATTTTATAACTATTTTTTCCCTGTCTAGTTCTTTGCTATCCTTTTCTGCTGTGAAGCTGTGGGCACAGGAATCTCTGCAGGCAGATCACTCCAAAGCAGATTTCAGGACAAGCTTATAACGAATAGTTGAATTCACAGCATCTGGATTCCTGCTCCCTTTCTGAAATGGCAGGTGTGAGTGGCTGTCTAAAATATTCTATGTTTATCTTCAACTTCTTGTTCTGGGTAAGTGTTTTTTTTTTTAAATCAATTTTATGCAAGGAAAGGGATCTTGATATAAATATCATAAGCAAGACCAGATTCCACACTTGAGAAATACAATGAAGAAGAAAGTGTATTTTCCATTTACTTGTTTGGATTTGTTTGTTCTTTCTTTGGTTATTCTAGTAATTGAAAATAAGCCAATGACTCAAAAAAGTGTACTTCAGGATACGTGAGGATAAACATTTCATAAATGTTTTGATATTGTTGCAAAAACAATCATAGAGAAAAAATACCCTTAATTAAAGGGCAATTATTCTTACTCGTAAATCTACCAGGGCACTGTGGGAAAAGTCTTATGATCCCAGTCTGTCCCCAGAATCCTTCCTTTTAGCTGTGGTTTTAGAACAGGTGACTGGTGAGTCCTGAAATGATAAAGACACAAGAAAATGTTCATTTTTAGAGTCCCCTGACCAAAACAAACACACAAACAAAAGCGTCATGAAAAATTTGAGAGGGAAACAATGAAATTATTTAATCATGCAATTAAGCTAAGCTAGTGTTATTTATTGGCATTTTAAAGTCAGTATTTTGATGTTTCATCAATCCACTTTTTAATCCACAAGGTTTGTATTTAGCAATTTATATCTTTTTAAAGTCCACAGACACAGACATAGCAAATAAATTGAAAATAGCAAAAATAAAGTGTGTAAAGGGCAGGCTGATGTTAGCAAGTAGTTCTTTGTATTTTTTAGTATATATGGTACAGTTAAAGACTTTAAAAGTAAATCATTTAAATTTAAATCATTTTAACTCATTAAATGATTTAAAAGTAAATTGGCTTAAATAAAAAATATCATTTTGTATTTTAGAAAAATAGTTTATGCACTATAAATAAGAAAGAATTCCAGTTTTGCTTTTGTACCTGATTGTCTTTAGTAAATAGACAGGTGACAGTTATATGTTAATAAATTCTTATCCTGTCAAAATAAGAATGAATTTAATTAAATTTACTGCATAAGCATACTGTTATTGTTTACAACTACTTTCCATGCAATGGTCAGTACTGCTACTGAGTACAGACAATATACTGGGGAATTAACTAAGTGAGCTACACCTAAAATGAGAGCTTTGTTCTTGGTATGCTTTCTCTCTTCCCTAGAAAAATGGACTGTTTTTGAAGGTATTAAATTAAACTCATGAATAGATGCCAGTTTTTCAGCATTAATCTTGATAAATTTATTCCCTTGAAATATTTGAAACTTTTGGAGTAGGATTTAAGAAAGAAATACCTATGCTTTTTGTCTTGGTTTTGTTTTTAGTTTATTACTATGGAGAACTTTCAACACTCACAAAAAAAGTCACAATAGGGTAATCAATCTCATCACCCAGCCAATCTTCCTCTATCCATATTCTTCATTCATTTTTTTCTTTTTCTTTTTCTTTTTTTTTTGATACCAGGGATCAAACTCATGACTTTGTGCTTATCAAGCAAGAGCTCTTGCTTGAACCTGTGAGCTAAATCCCCAGCCCTTCTTCATTCATTCTTTCACCTGTGCTATTTTGAAGTAAATCTCCAATACATCGTGTCATTTGTAAATATTTTAGTATATGTTCTTTAAAGGTAATAAATCTTTCAAAAACGTAGCCACAATATCGTTATCACACTTTAAAAATATAATAAGAATTTTTTGTCAGTTATGAAATAATCATGCAGGGTTCAAAATTCTCAATGACCTCATAAATGTTCCTGCTTGCAGCAAGATCTGAGTAAGTCCGCACATTGTGTGATTGGTTGATACCTCTTTTATGTCAATTTTAATCTGTAAGTTTTCTTTTGGACTTCATATCCCTCCCCTTGAAATTTTCTGTAGTGGTGGGTTTTGTTTTGTTTTATCACATTTTCTATGGTCTGGATCTTGCTATTTCCATGTTGAAGGTGTAACCTAATGTTTTTTTTATCCCCCATGTAATCTGTAAGTTAGTGATTACATTGAGCAGTTTGAGAAAATTTAGGCTTTTTTGAGGGGGGTACAATTACTTCATATGTGGTTTTATGTTTTTTCTTCAGGAAACCAGAAGGCATCACATGTGTCAGTTTTTTGTGATGTTTCTCAAGTAATTAAATTCATTTCTAGTTCACTAAGAGGATCAAATGGCCATTTTCTAGTTCTTTTTTTTTTTTTTTTTTTCCGGCACCGGGGATTGAACTTACAGCCTCGCACCTGCCACGGCAGGCGCTTAAGCCACTGAGCCAAACTCCCGGCCCTGGGTTTTTGAGGCAGGGTCGCACTATGTAGCTCAGGCCGGCCTTGCGCCGCATTGTAGCCCAAGCCAGCCTTGAACTCACAACGCTCCGCCTACCTCAGCCTCCCGAGTGCTGGGATTAAAGGCGTGCGCCACCAGGCCCATTTTCTAGTTCTATTGACCTTTACATATTACCTGGAATGCTTTCAATAAGGGGAAAGTTCTCATTTACTGATTTATTTTTTGGTTGCCTGTGATACCCAGTGTATATATATCATAAATATGTATGTATCATAAACATCCTGTAGCATTTATTAGCATAAATACTTAATATATTAGCATAATAAGTCTTTTTTACTTACCAGACTTCAAAGTAGTGAGTTAACTTTCTATTCAACAGTGATAAGCTAGTGTTTAAGTTTCCATATGAAAAAATGTACTCCTTTATAGTTCCTATCCTTATTTATGTGCAATTCAGTCCATCTTTGGCCAATAAATATATCTTCAAGTTGGCTTTTGGCACAATTCTAAAAACTTTGATAACTTCTTCACTATTTGGTATGACAAGGTGTTCCAGGCTTATTTGTCTATTTCCAGCTTAGACCTGGAATCAGTTATTTCTCCAAGAAGCCATGATCCTTGCCTTTAAAGAACAATAGCCACTGTATCCTTTCTAGGATTCAGAATATCTATGTATCCAAATATTTAAATATTTAACAAACCCAAGTATTAATATACTAAAAAATGCATTGCTCCTATTTTAGCAAGATGTCCTAAAATACCAAAACAATCTTCAAACTACAAAATAGTTAAAATACGTCCTTGTCATATGAAAGCAGCCTGTGAAGTGCCATTGGTCTTTGTGAAAACATCAGAGGTGCTCTCATTAGGGAACCCGTGATTTGTTACTTTTGTGAGGTGCTGATAGAGATTGTGAAGAACATTTTCATTTCATCAGGAATGTGTAATCAATCAAATCAAAATGGTAAAGATGATCTAGGAAAGCATTATGTCATAGATTCAAGATTGTGTATTTAAGATTAAAGTTCAGTATCAATTGCAAATATCTGTACCTTGCTGTACCCAGACATTGCTGTGGCTTTTCTGGGAAGCTCTGACTATTTTATGGTTACCATTATCTGTTTCTTTGAAGCACAAAGTCTTTCTGCTGCTGTAGATTTCAGTTAGGTAGTTCTAACATCCTTTAGCAGTTCTTCTCAGTATGTGTGATGTGACTTACAATCTCTGTATAAGAGATCTTGAATAGAGTGTTTCAGTTCAAGAAAGAGTTATAAAGATCCAGCAATTACTTCTTAGTCAACATGTGACATCAATATTTTAAATCAAAATTAGGTAACAGGAGGAATCTCAGAGGTTAGGAAATGTTCCCATTTCTACTTTTGAGTCTGCCCCTAAACCAGAGCTCAAAGCTGGTTTCATGATCCTTCATAGGGAATTAGCAGTTGTCATATTCTTAATGTTTACTTAAGCAAAAATTTTAATGAGTCCCACTGATGTGGTTTTCTTGTCGATGGCCTTATGCTTTCAAATGCATTGTTTCTGGTATAACTTGCAAAATTAGGTTTTTGCAAAGTAGGCCCAGATGTAGAGCTATCTCTAAGATATGCTTATAGTCATTTAATCTAAACATGCTAGTTTCTTTTGGGGGAGATCTGCCACCTAAATATGCAGCGATTTTCATTTATTACAATTACTAGTTGAATAAAAATATGTAAATGTGACAATCATTCTTGACCACTCATGCTAGAGTTTGCTGCAAATTAGAAAATTTGATGTTGCAGGCAATAGAAAAGTTACAGATTCAAAGCCTGTATTCCTATTTTGTCTCAAAAACAGATGAAATCACAATTTCCCTTATGTTCTTCTCAGATAGAGCAGATCTGGGAGTATTATAGGTGCTAAGAATTTCTGAGGAGTCTGGATAAACAGGAAACACAGGGCCTTAGGCTAGGAGGTATGCAGTGCAGTAATGAGCAGAGACAGAGAGATGGCAAGGAAAGCTCTTAATGAGAAAAAGCAAAGTGAGCTGATTTGACCAATTCCAAATGAGGAAAGGTAGAAAGGAGACAAGCTATAAAGCTAAATGTGTCAAACCGGGTGTAGTGGCACATGCCTTTAATCCCAGCGCTGGGGAGGTTGATGCACGAAGATCATTGTGAGTTGAAGACCAGCCTGGGCTACAAAGTGAGTTCAAGGCCAGCCTAAACTGCATAGTGAGACCCTGTCTCAAACAATAGGACTGGGGATTTAGCTCAGTGGCACAGCAAGGTTGTGAGCTTGATCCCTGGTACCAAAGGAAAAAAAAAAGTCTAAATGTGTCAGCAGTTGTAGGAATAATTCATGAAGATGTTTGAAGAGAGCAGGAGATACCGCTTGGCAGGAAGATAGAGGACAGCACAAATCTAGCAGCCAGTATTTCAATGTTATCATTGCATTTTATGGGTACCTCAGCCTCTAAATTGAACATGCTGAGTGTAAATAAAATTTGGAGGCAAAGTAAGCATAACTCTGAGATGGAGGTACTGTAAAAATAAGCAGACATAATGATATTTAAGTCTATCAATTAATGAGCTACACTAAGATAAAGACAAAACAATGATGAAATGTATGAATTTTGTAAATACAGTGGCTGACTCTCATTATGCAATTAATGTTGCTTGAATTATTCTAGTGACACAAGATGTTAGAGTCCAGTGGTTGAGAGCTCAGGTTAAGTATCAGTTTCTTCATCACTATTTGTGCTTCCTTGAAAAACTTGGTTAGGTTATCTGTGCTTTATTGTTCACCCATAAAAATAAGAATGGCAGTAGTATCTACCACATGAGCCTATTGGGCTGATTAATGGAGTTAATACACATAAGAAATCAAGAATTATACTAATGAAAGAGAAAAAAATATTCTAATCCATATTGTATAGGCACTTTGTTAGACAGAAATATGAAACTACTCCATTTATGACTGAAAAATTTTCAATGGTGGATTTTGAAAAAGAGGAGGAAATAAGATGTCAAGAATTATAATAAGGCAGGAATTATTCTATCATAAGTAAAAGGGATGGGAAAGATGAAATCATACTGATAGAGATTCAAATCCTAAATTTACTTGTCATTGTTTTGAGATCTAGAATATTTCTATAGATTTTTCTTGTGCCCCAGTCTCTGCTTTTGGAAAATGAAGATAATTTTGTCTGGAAGGATTAACTATAAAGATTAACTAAAATATTCTACAAAAGCCTATAACCAAGAACTGACATACAATAGTTCAATAAATACTATTTTTGCTTCTAATAACAATATTGTTTTTTAATTTAAAATTATGAATCTGGCATAGCATTATTTTATATATAGTGGGCATAAAACCTTAAATACAATTTTTGCCCTATTCTGACCCTCCTTTTTCTGCACAGAGTAAAGAATCTGTGGGAGATCTAGGAATATACCCATCCTGTGTCTGACTTTTACTTTGGGTACCAAGATCCCAAATTTCCCTGTAACTGGCTTCATAGTTGTCTTCAAGGACTAAATGGGCTATTTTCCAAGGTTGATCATGACAAGCTGTTTGCTAGAAATGGGAGCAGATTTCAAACCGAAGTTGGGTTTATATGCTGAGGCATCCATACCAATTTCTGTGAGGTTCTACAGAGAGCCTGAAACTGAAGAAAGTGAGAAGAGGACTGGAGTTGACTCTCCACATGCCATTCCCATCTGGTTTGCACATTTGAGGGGTGTGAGAATTCTCAAGCAACCCTGTGTTCTAGGTCATCCAGCAGGCACATTTTTTAAAAAAGAGAATAAA
Organism: Dasyprocta punctata; assembly: GCA_004363535.1. NCBI lineage: Eukaryota > Metazoa > Chordata > Mammalia > Rodentia > Dasyproctidae > Dasyprocta > Dasyprocta punctata. The sequence continues at coordinate 155,778 of RJWM01000852.1, read as the reverse complement.
ATGGAAGGAAATAAAACAGAATAAAGTCAATCAGAACAGAACAATGAAAGCAATACAGGACTTCAAAACTAGATAATAGGAAACCAACAGTGGCTGTCATAATGCCTCTTGTCTTCTTCAAAATAGTTATCCATACCAAGAGACATAATAAAATCAAACAAAACGAAACAATATGACAAAACAATGAAAACGATACAAGAATTCAAAACAAGATAATGGAAAATTAACAACGGTTACCATCTTCCCGTTTTAGACATTTCATCTCCTATCACTTTCACAATATCTATTTTACATTTTGGATCCCACTAATTCCTTCAGATTTTTATGCTAGGGAGATGTTCATCCATATGAGTCCAAACCATTTCACACATGAGCACGATCTCAAGTTGCATCCATTTACCTATAAAAGCCTCGAGATTATCCTTCTTTATAGCTGAGTAGCTTTTCATTGTATAAAAATATCTTATCTTTCTTATCCATTCTTCAATTGATAGGCAAGCTACCCCTGCTTTTTTTTTTTTATTTCTTGTTGCATGGAACATTGTTTTCTCTCCTTTGACTTTTGGGCTATGAATTTCCTTTTGAGTTAAATGTGTTTCTTTTGCACAGCATATTGATGTATCTTGTTTCTTGATCCACTCTCCCTGTATTTCTTTTTATTGGTGAATTGAAGCCATCTACAGTAATGGTTACAATCAGCATGCATTGACTTGTCTCTGCTATGCTATCCTCCTGCTGTTGGCCCCACACTTTTCCTCTCTGTTCAACTGCCTTCCCTGTTGGTGATACCTCTCTGCTGCTGTTCCTTGAACTGTGGTCATTGTTATCTTTCTCTAGAATATCCTTCAGTGCTCTTTGTAGGGTTGGTTTGGTGGTCATGAATTCCTTCAGTTATTCTTTATCATGGAAGTATCTTGTTTTTCCATCAATTTTGAAAGATAGTTTTGCAGGGTACTTTAATCTGGGTTGGAAGTTGTTTTCTTCCAGGATTTGAACTACTTCACTCCAAGCTCTTAAGGTAGGCAGAGAGAGCACACTTTTTCTGTGCTCAGTCAGTATCTTTACTTTTAACTTCTCAAAATAGAGACTTGATGTCTGTGGTCTGTTATTTGTATTCTTGCGCCATGTACTTCAAGTGTATTTACAGGACTATGCATGTTACTTACCTGGAAGTTGTGCTTTTGAAACAATGTAATGAAAACATTTCTGAATTTGCATCATGTTATGACTCACAAAACATTTGAATGCAGACAAAATGTTGAACATTCATCTCTTTTTACATATTTTGAAGCTATCTGAATTTTAGTGATGTAGTTTTTACCAGGACCAGGTTATTTCAAAAAGAAAGGTGACTGATTGTTTTTCTGTATAAATTTAGAGATATTGAAAAATTAGAATTTCCATCACTTATACTGGGTTTTTGATTTATTTAATAGATATAGAAAGTGTATATAAATGCAAGCACAGGAACACAGGTACTGTGTGTTTAATATTCATTGATGCAATATACTTTCATTTGGAAATGAAGTTAAGGAAAGATTCATGACTGCAGTGTCTGTTAACAATTGAACACTGCAGTTCACCTCACTGGTTCAGAGCATTAGGAAATCAGATGTTGCATGAAGGGTGGAGACCATCTAAATAAATCAGAGTTGCTTTAGGCCATATCTGTACAGGGAATGCACAGTAACCTTTCCTCTCACAGAAGATCTGAGAATTACATTAACCCTGGTCATTAGAGAGTGGAGCAAAGCAACCATTCTGTTCTTAATGAATAATAAATAAAAATAGGCCTCATCCTATTCAAAGATGATTAAGGGAAATTTAGTATAAGGTTGAGTAAGAAATACTGTTGACTAAATAAAAGATAATATCACTCTGATGACTTGTAGGACAGACACACATCTCTGATGAAAAACACTGCATATTTCTGAAAAAAAGTAACTGGAAATTCATGTCCACCAAGTTTATACCTAAAAATAACTTCCATGACCACCCATGAAACAGTGATTAGAGGCCATAAGAAATGATAAATTTAATTGGAATATCTTAGTGCGAGTTGAAAAAGGAAATAGACAAACAAGGACTTAACATAAACTAGAAACTCAACAGCAGAATTTAAATGCAATGTAGATAGAACATTAGAGACATCGATATAGAAATAAAAATAATCAAGATGATAGATGCAGAGTACAGAGAATGAGAATTCAAAACAAATTGTTTTCCAGAACAGCACAAAACACACAGTATAAAACTGATTGTCAAAATTACATGTAGACATATGTGGAACTAAAATTATATTTTCATGTAGATGAAAGTGCCTGTTCTGGCACAATCTAAAAAGACATCTATGCTAGATAAATGCTGGGAATGCTAATTTTATGTTATTAAAACTTATCTTACATGTGAATTTCTCCAACAGAATGAAAATAATATAGTTTAAACACATTTCTTTTCATTTTTGTGAAGAAATTTGAAAAATAAGGATAGAAATAGGAATGGAAATCAGAGTTTAGCCAATTTCAATATCCATGAAAGAATTTTGTTTAACTGTGAAGAATGAAGTTGGGCAAATATTCTTGACTTCTGAAACAACTGAGTCCTGATTTTTCCACTTTCATGTTACAAGTGCTCAGAGACTGAGAAGACTAAAAGTTGTCATTTGAGGGACAGACGTGGCTGATTTCATAAGATTCATGTATGGTTTAATTTCTAAGTTGCCTGAAAACATGAAACAAATAATAATATATGAAAGTTTAAGTGTCAAAAAATCTTTAACAAAAGTTAAAGTGTCAAAAATATATCAGTCTCTGAGACTTCTTAACATTATCTTTCAGTTTCATAAATACTGCATAACATTGGTGATCACAGTACCTACTAGGACAATTAATATTATTTTCAGTAAAGCTAAAGGTCAGAGCAACCATTAAGACAATTATTATGAATCTATCAGTTAAAGGAAAAGAAAAAGATAGAAAATTTAAGAAAGCAAGTCAACGAACAATAATAAATCCAGTTGGTATAAAATTACTGAAAACATGCTCACTTCAACAGCACATATACTAAAATTACCGAAAATTCAGGAGCATCTCAATATCATTTGGCATAAATTCTCATAGATTTATTGACAAAAAAACTGCTAAAATGAACACTTATCTCCATTTGAAAGTGAAATTAGGGATTTAGTGGAAGGAGGTAGGGGTGGGGACTTGAAGGAGGTTTTTAAACTCTAAAGCTGTCTTGTTTAACAGTTTGTGTTTGAGAAAGTGACAGAAAGAGACAGGGAGAGAAGGAGTGGGGGAGGGAAAGGGAGAGGGAATGGGAGAGGGAGGGAGGAGACAAACACAGCATATTAGAATGATTGGAATTATTTTGTAGAAATTGAATTGAATTATGTACTTAGGTAGTAAGAGCAGATTGATTAGGAATTGCTCTGAATTTTCTAGATGTGACTATAATCTCTCAGGATGCCAATTTTTTAATGATTCAAAATGAAAAGTTTTGAAATCTTTTAGGGAGTCCAGAGTTTATGGTTATTCAGCTATGCACTGTACTCCCAGTCCTTAGTAAAGTTCTTGACCTTATTTCTACTGCAAACCTAACGAGAACCTATTAAAAGTGCTGCTGGATGTGGTGATTCTGAGCAGGGGCTCAGTCGTGCCTGAAAACAATGATGCTCCAAGGTTATGGGTTTTGGAGGGCTCAGACATTTCTGTGTCAGAGATTAGAAAAATCAGAAACCTCTAGAAAGTTCTCCAAGACATGCTGTGTCTGGTATGTTACCAGGCTGCTCTCAACATATCTAATAATACATCTTTGATTTTTTTTAAGCCCACAATATATATCTTGTGTTTAACCCAGAAAGACAAGGGTTTTCCTTACACTAAAGTAAAATGTGTTTCACATTTTATTGTTGGCCTTGATCCAAATTAAATAATCTGGTAAAGTCATTAAAGGAATTTAAGACTAAGTACTGGTTTCCATTGTTCTTTCTCTCTATGTAAACTTTACCACCTAAAAGAAGTTATTTTTAAAAGTTTGTTTGGATTCAAAAAGTATCGGTTATTATATTTCCTTGTTTCTTAGCTGCATGTTTTATCCAATGCCCTCCTGTTTTCTATGGAATCAGAATTCAATCTCCCTCTTGAATCTTGAATGACTAATTGGTGATTAGTCAGTTATTCCCTTCCACCTCGGTCCAGAATAGCTTCTCTGAGGTCAAACAAAGGGTATACTAAGAATATTTTCTCTTTAAACTATTTCAACTTACCTTTTGTATTCTACAGTCTATCAATAAAAAAAGATTACAATTAAATCCTGAGAGATAATCATTTTTTGCCTTGTAGAGATGGGTCCTTGTCTATAGGTCTATAAATGGACTGTGAATGAGAAGCATTTATTCTTATTAAACTTACGGATTACAGTGGAACAATTCAGCAATTATCTGTACATGAAATGTGCCTCATTTATCTGTTAGACTATAATGGAACAGTTAATGACAAAGATAGAAAGGGTAGTGTTTTATTTTATCATAACTGTGCTCTGACATTGTTTTTCTTCTGCAGCTATGTGGTACCATAATCCTGGGAATAGCAATATGGATACGAGTAAGCAAAGATGGCAATGAGGTAAATATATATAAATGAAGTAGTTGATTTCTATTATAATATTGAAAGTAATGCAAATAATAAAAGTATCTTTCTATAGCATTTTTATTAATGGCCTCATGTAATTTTTTGTGATGATATATGAGTTAATTCCTTATTATGTGCCTGACATTGTTCTAGGCAAGAAACAATCACTCTGAAGGATGGAAGAGGTATTATCTCAAAACTAGGAAGATTTTGATAAAAGTGGAAATTTGCCTCCTTCAGTATTTCTTTAAGGCCAGTTTGAGTATATAAACAACATCTTCTCCTCAAGTAAAGCAATTTCTATAGTGTAAGGTATTGACCATAAATTAGCTGAACTTTTGGTAGATTCAAAAGAAAAAAAGTGAGAAATTCTATTGATGAAGAAGAATATGAATCTAAATATCAAACAAAATCTTGTATGTTTTAAAGGCATCAACATACAAGGATAGTTGATATTTGCCTACAGCAACTGACATTAAGGGCAACACCTTCAGCAACAAGGGCTGATCATGCTAGTGTAACTCTCTAGTTATTGGGAGATGACACCACTACTTGTTATCTGTGTAAGATAATCTTGGCCCATTTGGCCCATCACACTCCATTTTATGCATAGGGACAAAGTTTTTGCCATTATTTCCACAGGTGTGGAAGAAGTTTAATTCATAGGATGAGTTCTAGCTCCAGTCTTTGGATGCCACATGCGTTATTTCTCTTCCATACCATAGTGCGACAAATATGGAAGGAAATGGAAAAGCGTGACTGCATAAGTTGGTAGTTCTATCAGTCTCTTTTATATATATAGTACATAGCACCATCTCTCAGCTCAGTTGCTTCCGCTCTTTCCTCTCCCCCTTCTCTTTTTCAGTGGTGCCTTTGCCCCAAAATTATTACGCTTACCTCATACAGAGTGGTTTACTTTTCTTGTTGGTTGCTTAGGCTCTTGTCACTATTCAGAATCATATATTCTATTACTACAGTTTTCAAAGACTCTGCCCAAATGAAGAGAGTCTTCCTCTCTTAAGAAGAAGAAGAAGAAGAAGAAGGAGAAGTTTGTGTCATTTTTGATAATGGTAAAGATAATATTAAACCAACAATGAAGACAGTGCATTTTCTCTTACAGTTTATTATACTATGGTGCAGTTAAATGCCTTTGGAGACAGCCTAGTGGGAAGAAAATTTAAAAACAAATTAACATCTGTTCTGTTTCCTTTCCTGAAGTGCTGGATTTTCTGGAAATTAATCTCACCCTATTCCCCAAGAGAACCCAGACAGTCTTAGAGGAAGTTAGCTGATTCTTCATTTTATGCCTTATCATGATAAAGAAACTGGGTGGGGTGGGGTGTGGCAAGTAGTCTGTGTGGTATGAGTTTCTCTCAGGTACATTTATTATTTATATTAATGAACTCTGACTTCCTAATGGCCCAGAGAGTTGATATTTGGGCCCAAGGAAAGTGAAGATGTGCAGAATCTGATTGACTTTGGGGCTCCTAATTAAACAGAGAGATAACATCCATCAATTCTTGGGTGTCTTTTAAAGATGTGTGTGCAGCCTGCATTTTATTCTATTTCATTCTTTTATTTCTAGTGAATATTTTTTTTCTCCCAAGCATTTTTGGTAAACACTTTTAGTGTTTAGTCTGTTAAGAAATTGCACACATTGAACATATTAAAGGACAGTTGTAGTCCTTGAGAGGGTATGACTCCACATCTGGGGATGCAAATGAGCTAGTAGAGATAGAATGCATTTTTAGTTATATTTTAACTTGTGTACTGTCTGCCTCTTGCCGTGAACAAGTCAGGATTACCCAGCCTGACTTATATGAAATTGGCTTGATTTATATTTTCCTGAAGTTAGTGACAAAAAAAATCAAAACTGAGAGATGAGCTAAATTTTATTACCAGAAAAACAGGGGTAGCAGCTTTAGAAGGGAAAGAATGAACAGAAACGTGGAAAACGATGTCAGCGAGATGTTATCTCTTTCTGCTGGAGTGTCCCAGAGGGACATGTGTTTCCCCTTGAAGATAAACTCAGCAACAGGAAGCAAAGCATATTGGAGGCCATCTTTACCTCTGGAAATCTCTTCTAATCCAAAGATGATTCCAGAATCCTTCCAGGCCTTGCAGTCCCTTTTCTTTAGAAATTCTTCTCATCTTTTAGGACACACAGAGACAGTGTTCATCCAAAGCAATCTTTAAAACCCTGCTGCGTCTGTGCTGGAGCAAACACCTAAACTCAGAATTCCACTTTATTCTTCCATGGAATAGCCATTTGCCTGCCAGACAGTCCACTCACAGCATTCTGGCCAGTCTCTTGCAGTGAGTTCCAATGCCCTGGTCAGTCTCAGTGAAGCATCTCATCAGCTACTGCCCAGGGGCCAACTTCAGTACACAGGCCTCCTGTGTAGATGTTTGATCTATTATTTCTCTGTCTGGACAAACTATTTCAAGTCCTGATAACCCAGTAAGAATGTCTTCTACCCTCTCAGATACCTTAGGGTGTACCTGTCCTGGGTGCAATGCTCTTGTGAATATATTTACCAGTGGATTGATAGAGCTGCTTTTTTAAGGCTACTTTTATGTCAAATCTATTTTAACCTGGAGGTCATGCCTGTTTATTAACTACAGGAACTTCTTAGCTCCAACCTTTTTTTCTTTTATTTTAAATTTTATTTTAAAGATAATAAAACCCAACAAAGCAAAACAGAGTAAACCCAATCAAAACAAAGCCGTGAAATTGGTACAGGACTTCAAAGCAGGATAATAGGAAATCAATAATGGCTACCATGGTATTTCTTGTTATCTTCACAATAGTTGTGCATTCCATCAGACATAGCAAAATCAAACCAAACAAAGCAGAATGAAACCAATCAAAACAGAACCTTGAATAAAGCAAAACAATAAATTGGAACAAAACAAAACAGTGAGAACAATATTGGATTTCAAGAGCAAGATAGAAGGAAACTCCCTATATTTGCTACATTGCATACCGTTATCCTCCCAATAGATCCTCAAACCACTGACCCCAGACCTGAAAAGTCAGTCAAACAATACAAGCGTTTAGTTACTTTTTGCACCTCAGTTACTATTAACTCACCTTGCCCTCCAAACCAGCTGATTGCTTGCAGGGGTTGAGGAACTGTTCTTGATTCTCAGTGCACAGGTTGGTAGGCTCACGAGAGGTGCTTTCTACCTTCTCTCTTCCTGGGCCCCACATAACTTGCTTGCGAGGCTTACCGAAAGTGTTAATTGGTTTCTTCTTCTTAGTGGGCTCCTTCCAGACCCAGCATGTCTTCTGCTGATTCATAGGAGGTGCCGCTTAGCTCCAATCTTAACCATAAAACAAATACAAATATCTGCTAAAAAAACAAAAATCTTTAGGACATAGCCAGACTTTCTAAATGTGTAGATTGAAACTTTAGCTGTTAGCGTGGAGTTTTAGAGACAAAGGAAGCTTTAAAAAGCACAGGGATGACACATTTCTTATAAATGGAAAGCTGGGGCCCAACAGGTTAGCTGACTATCCTAGGGTTATAAACTTAGTTGTTTATGGGACTCTAAGAATAGATTTTTTTTTATTATTTTAAGGGAAATAAAACAAAACAATAAAACTAAACAAAATAAAACAAAACAAAACAATGAGGATGATATTGGCAAAAACAAGACAGTAGGAAATCAACAATAGTTACTATATTGCATATTTTTATCCTCTAAATAGATACTCAGATTGCTGGCATTAGGTCCGCAAAGTCAATTGAACAATACAAGCATTAAGTTCTTTCTTTGCTTCAGTTGCTATCATCTCAGCCTACACTCTTCTGAATCAGCAAGGATAGCTGTGATCCACAGGTTATATGACAGATTCTGGGAGGTAGAGTCTTTCAGCAGAGTCTTTCAGCTAGCAGAGGCACTAGCAGTCCTCACAGATAGCCCAGTAAACAGAGGCTATAGGAGACAAGTGCACTAGATGCAGGGAGTTCTTGCTCTTTAATAGTGACTGATAACTGCACATTCATGGTGGAACAGGGGTAGGCTAAGATTAAGTGTTATGAGAGCAATAAAGAAGAGTATCCCTGTGTTGCTGAGAGTAGAACTGAGTTATGCTGAAGGGTAGCCCACCCACCATAAAGGGTCCTAGCATATTTCCCTCAATATCCCATTACTCATCGCAAGCAGTTGACGAAACAATGAGTTTCTGGAAGGACTGTTCCTTCTGAGAGTGAGAAGATTGATACGGAATAGGGACTGGACTTTTAAAGAAATCGAAATACAAAGAATTTTTATTAATTTATGAAACTTTTATTGTATCCCTGTTTAGTCCATTTCTGCCTTCCTTCCTACTTTGCTCAAAGGCAAACACTTTGATTTTTATTACTACAGTTTAGCCTGTCCTTGAGCTTCATATTACTGGACTCATACAATATTTACTCTGCTAGGTATGACTTCTTGAGCTCAACATCATGATTCTGAGATTTATTCATATTGCACCATTAAGTGCTTTGATCAGTGCTTCGGCTTTTTTAAAAACACTACCACTGAACATGCTTTATAATGTTGCTTTATATATAAAATGGAAAATGTGTGAACCAAAAATTACATTAAGAGGAAAGTACCTATCCTTTTAAGCTTTTGAAAAGTTTTAAAAGAGTCATAACATTTCTTCCATTCTACTTTAACATGTCATTTTAAAATGATTTAAAATTGGAAACATTGTTTAGGAAAGTTTTGTAGTCTCTGCAAAATGTAAGCCCCAGAGAGTAGGGTTTTTTGCTTGGAAGTATATCAAGATCCCAAAACATATAGTAGGTACTCAGTTGGTACTTATTAAATGATAAAAATAAACATCAAAGAAAGGAATGTGTCATTAATCTTCATTTTTATTCCCAGATTCTCAGTTCCGGAGACTCTGATGTCAACCCCTTCGTTGCTACAAATATCTTGATTGCTGTGGGTGCCATTATCATGGTCCTGGGGTTCCTGGGATGCTGTGGTGCCGTGAAAGAAAGCCGCTGCATGCTTCTCTTGGTGGGTTCTCGGGACAAATCCCAGTATTTTACCCTTAAATTTCTGATTATCTCTTGTCCCTGCTATCTGTCAGCAGGATTTGACAAGATTGATGAACGCTAACTTCTGCTTAGAGGATTTGATTGTGGAAGGTAAAATGGTTTAGATTTATCTTAGTTTGGCTTAGATTAGAGGACCATCTGCAAGAAGACAAATGTTAATCATTCATTTAATTCTTTCATGAGACATGACAGCACACTTTGAAGGACAAGATACTACACTAAATTTACACAAGACCTTAAAAATACTAGAACATGCTGGGGAGGGTTAATAAGTAAACAAATAGCTGTAGTGGGACTGAGTGACCCAGAAGAGAAGCACAAAGATAGAAGAGGGAACTTTCAAGCCAGGGAAGGTAAAAAACTGTCTGTATGGGTGAGAGTGTAATATGTTCAGGAAGATAAGCCCATTGCTGGCTTGTTCCAGGTAGCCCTTGGTGTGGCTTGAGTGGTGAAACTGTTTTCAGTAAATGCTGGGACATAGTCTGAATGTGCATTGTGGTCACATCACGAAGCTTACTACATGTCATGCTAAGAAAATGGTAAGGGAGTGAGATAATCAGTTTTGTCACTTAGCAAGTTTTCAGGAGGCTGGATAGGGTAGAATAACCTACAGGAATTCACTTTTAACATATGGGAGAAAGCAATGAATGGATATACTGTAGAAAAAAATCAAGTGTTTATCAGATGTAAATCTGACATGAGTTTATCAGAACCAGTATAGACCTACTTCTATAATAAAATAAGGATTCTGTCAGTTTCTGAAAATATTTTTTGCTCTTTGTGACAGAGGCAGAGATAGTTTAAGATAGCATCCCTAGTAGTTACTTTTTGAGTAACAAGATTTCATTTGCAGTTTGAGGAATTTACTTGTAAATTCTATTTAAAAAACAAACAAAACAAAGAAGCAAAACAAAAACAAAAGCAAAAAACTAATCAGTGGGTTCCATTCTCCAAAATTATGATTCTGTAGATGTGAGGGAGAGTTCAGAAATTAACATATAAAGCAAGACGACACAGGATTCAACAATGATAGGAATACTGTTTTGAAGCCACTTCTGAGTTTGTGTGTTTGTATCTGATGAAAAAGGAAAGGAAAAATAATATTCAAAATAATTACTTTAAATTTTAAAACTTCCCTCTCTTTTATATCACACAGATATCAACACATCTGTCAGTAAAACTTCATTTAAAGTACTTTCCATGTTCAATTTTTGAAGCAAATGTTTCTGAGCAGTAATGGATCAAAATTGATAGCTTGATGCAAAGGGTGCAATAAATGAAGATTGTGGTTCATACTCCAACTGTGATACAATCACTGTTGTTAAGGGACGTGCCATGTCCAAATGCCCCAGATGTTGCTGAAAGCACTGAGGATAATACTGTATTACTATCTCCCCTTTTCTTTTTCAGTTCTTCATAGGCTTGCTTCTCATCCTGCTCCTGCAGGTGGCTGCAGGCATCGTGGGAGCTACTTCCCAATCTGAGGTGTGTACATGCTGATGTTTGATCATTTTGGAAAAGTCTAAAACTTTGAAATACTACTTCCTCGTGTGAATAATTTAACAGTGATTTTCAATTTTCAGACTAAACGCATTCTGAATGAAACACTCTATGAAAATGTAAAGCTTTTGAAGGAAACAGGGCCTGATGGGGAAGAATTCCGGAAAGCCATGACTGAATTTCAAAAAAAGGTAATTAGGTTTGTAGGTCATTTGGGGAGTTAGACATAGCTTTCAATGTTTGATTTTTTAAGTGGTTTATGCCTTACTGATTTAAAACATTTCCAGTTTGCAGAGTTTGAGTATTCTGGTACCGTGCAGTAAGATAAATTCAAGAATATTTATAATTTTTTCCATCTTCTTATTAAGTCTTGAAGCACTTCAGGACAAGGATTAAAAAGATATGCTTATGACAAATTGAACTTTAATTAGGTCAATCAATAATTGTCTTAATATTTACCATTTAAAAGAGTAGTGGGTTTGGGGAGTCTGTCTGTGTCTCGCTACCCCCTTAGAGTGAATATAATTAACATTTATTGCTATTTACTTTTGATTACATTATACACAGTAGTTCATTTAATATGCAAACTATGAGGTAGTATTATAGTCTATTTTGTGTGACTATAATAAATCATTTGAACCTGAGTAATTTATAAATAAAGATTTATTTAGCTCATAGTTTTGGAGATTTGAGGGCACAGTAGCATCACCTACTGAGCTCTGATGAGGGCATTATGGAGGTTAACATCTACTGGTGAGAGCAGGGAGAGGAGAGATCACATTTTTAAACAGGGACAAGATGTCAGGAGCCTGTTTTTCTCTTTTTATAATAATCCTTTCTCTTAGGAAGAACTCATTCCTGCAGGATTTACCCAATCCTGTAGACCAACTGTAATCCATTTATCTTGATTTAAGTAGACCCTCCTTCTTAAAAGTGTCTCACCTAATACACAGTGGTTTCCAGCATATGAAACTTTAAGGAACCTGCTTAAATCATACCCATACCATAGCAGATGGTGATATCATTGTTTTCATGGATCCTCTTTTATAGATGAAGAGACTTGGATTTAGAGAGGTCTTATAACTCTAACAAGTGGTGATGGAACTGAAATTTGAACCCAGATCTATCTGATCAGTCTGTTATTTTTTAATGTGTACACTAACCTTCTTTCTTTTCTCTCTTCTCTTCTCTCCATGATCCCTCTCTTGGTCCTGTCTCTCTCTTGGTCCTGTCTCTCTCTCTGTCAGTCTGTCTCTGTCTTTCTGTCCCTGTCTCTGTCTCTGTCTATCTGTGTTTTTGTTTTTGGGATAAAATAAAAATTCGGGCAGGCCCTGCTGGTATTCTATTGGACTCCTACCCAATCTTTTAACTTTACTAAACACTATTCCCTTGTGAATCATATCCAACCAGGTTTGTCAATTCAAGGTCTCTTGAGCAACTCTTTCTGCCATTGCACCATTCCTTACACTTGGAATATACTTACTGTTTTTCTCTTTCTTTCTGAATCCATGCAGTTTAAGCCATGGCTAAAATATAGCTACTCTGTGAAACTCTTCTTCTTTTTTTTATTTAAGAGAAAAAAGACACATAAAAGAAAGACAAAAAGTGAAAGAGACAAAGAAATGACAACAGCAAATTCACAACAGTAACATTATAGGTTTACAAAACAAGATGATAGGAACTTGACAATGGTTGCAATATTCGGTATCCTTACCTTCAACACGGTTGTTTACATTAACAGATATAGACATGTAAAATTGATCTAATCATATGAGTATTAACTGTTCTTTCTCAATAACTAATACATTTAGCAGTATAGTCATTTTAGTTATCTTACATATACATATATATAGATTTATGTCTTTTTCCTTTTCCCTTCCTTCTTTCCTCCTTTTCCCTTTCCCAATTACTTCTGCTCTTTGAGTAGTTTCTTACCCTTACCCAGTATTTATTGTAGATTTTGGATCATATATACTTTTTCAGTTTCTTACACTAGGGAGACAATATGGTATTTGCACTTGTGAGTTTGATTTATCTCACTTATGAGTATGATCTCAAGTCTTATCCATTTACTTATAAAAGTCTCAATGCAATCTTTCTTGATAGCAGAGTAGTACTCCATTGTATAAAAATACCACATCTTTTTTATCCATTCCTTGATTGATGGGCACTTGGGTTGTTTCCAAGATTTGGCTATTACAAATTGGGTTGCTATAAACATGGGTGCACAAATATCACTGTGGCATGATGTTTTCAGTTCTTCTGAGAAAATGCCCAGAAGCAGGACAGCTGGGTCAAATGGGACCTCTAATCCTAGCTTCTTGAGGAATCTCCACACTGATTTCCACAGAGGTTGTACCAGCCTACACTCGCACCAACAGTGGAGAAGAGTTCCTGTTTCCCCACAGCCCCTCCAGCATTTGTCATTGTTTGATTTTTTAATCTTGGCCATTCTTTCTGGAGTGAGATGGAATCTCAGTGTTGCTTCAATTTGCATTTCCCAAATGACCATTGATGTTGAACATTTTTTCATATATTTGTTTGTCATTTGTATTTCTTCCTCTGAGAAGTGTGTGTTCATCTCAGATGCCCATTTTTGCATTGGGTCCTTGAATTTTAGGGGCCTGATTTCTTTTAATTCTTTATATGTTTTACATAGAAGTCCTTTGTCTGATAGACAATTAGCTAAGATATTTTCCCATTTCGTGGGTTTTCTTTTCACTCTGTTGGAGAATTCCTTTGACATGCAAAAACTTTTTAGTAAGACAAGATCCCAGTTGTTGATTCTGGGAAGTATTTCCCATGCAGTTTTATTTTTGTTCATGAACTCTTTGCCTACTCCTATGTCACCAAGATTTTTTCCTACTTTTTCTACTAGAAAATTTAGTGTCTCTGTTTTAATATTCAGATCTTTGATCCATTTTGACTTTATTTTAGTGCATAGTGATAGACATGCATCTAGTTTTAGTTTACGGCATATAGAAAGCCAGTTTTTCCAGCACTATTTGTTAAAAAGGCTATCTTTCTTCCAATGTACATATTTGGCCTTTTTGTCAATGATGAGGTGGCTGAGGGTGTTTGTAGTTGTGGCTGTATTGTCTAATCTATTCCATTGATCTTCAGGTCTGTTTTGATTCCAGTACCATGCTGATTTTATCACAGTAGCTTTGTAGTATAGTTTCAAATCAGGGATTGTGATGCCTCCTGCCTTCCCTTTGTTGCCCAGAATTCCCTTTGATATTCTAGGTCTTTTCTGGTTCCAGATGAACTTCAGGAATGCTTTCTCTAGCTCTGTGAGGTAAGCAAGTAGTATTTTGATTGGGATTGCATTAAATCTGTATAACAATTTTGGGAGAATGGCCATTTTCATGATGTTTGTTCTTCCTATCTATGAACAGGGAATATCTTTCTATTTTCTGAAATCTTCTTCGATTTCCTTCTTTAGAGTAATGTAATTTTCACTGTATAGATCTTTTACTTCCTTTGTTAGATTGATTCCTAAGTATTTCACTTTTTAGATGCTATAGTGAAGGGTGTAGTTTCCCTTATTTCTCTTTCAGTGACTTTGTTGTTTGTGTACAGGAATGCTATTGATTTTTGAGTGCTGATCTTTTATCAAACGACATTGCTGAATTTGGTTATTACATCTAGAAGTCTTTCAATGGATTTTTGGTGGTCTTCTATGTAGAGTATTATATCATCTGCAAAGAGTGATAATTTTACTTCTTTCTTTCCTATCCTTATTCCCTTTATTTCTTTCTCTTGTCTAATTGCTGTGCCTAGTATTTCAAGAACTATATTGAACAGGAGTGGTGATAATGGGCATCCTTGTCTTGTTCTTGATTTTAGGTTGAAAGTTTTCAGTTTTTGTCCATTTAGTTAGATGTTGACTGTTGGATTATGATATATGGCTTTTATCGGGTTGAGGTAGAGACCATCTATTCTGATTCTCTGTAGGGTTTTTATCATGAATGAGTATTGGATTTTGTCAAAAGCTTTTCCTGCATCTATTGAGATGATCATGTGATTGTTTTCCTTGGCCTTGTTGATATGATATATTACATTTATTGATTTGCATATGTTGAACCATCCCTGCATTCCTTGGATGAATCCCACTTGATCATGGTGTATACTCTTCCTGATAACTTGCTGTATTGTATTTCCAGTATTTTATTGAGGATTTTTGCATCTATGTTCATTAGGGAGATTGGCTTGTAATTTTCTTTTTTGGTGGGTCTTTCTCTTTTTTTGGTATTTGGGTAATACTTGCTTCCAGGAATGAGTTAGGAAGACTTGCTTCCTTTTCAATTTCATTGAAGAGTTTGAGGAGTGTTGGCATGAAGTCTTCCCTAAATTTCTTGTAGAATTCAGCGGTGAATCCATCAGGGCCTGGGCTTTGCTTTGTTGGTAAGGTTTTAATTACATTTTCAATTTTATTAGCTGAAATTGGGTTATTCAGTAGATTTACATCTTCTTGATTCAGCTTTGGCAATTCATAGGTTTCTAAGAATCTGTCCATTTCTTCTGTGTTATCGAATCTATGTGAGTAAAGGTTTTCGAAGTAGGCATTGATGATCTTCTTTATTTCCACAGGGTCTGTAGTGATTTCACCCTTTTTATTTCTTATTGCATGAATCTGAGTTTTTTCTTTCCTCTTTTTGATAAGGTTGGCTAGGAGTTTATCAATTTTGTTTACTCTTTCAAAGAGCCAAGTCAATTCATTAATTCTTTGTATTGTTTTCTTAGTTTCAATTGCATTAATTTTACAGAATGACCCATGTGCAGCTGAGAAGAATGTGTATTCTGATGTTGATGGGTGGAGCACTCAGCACACATCTACTAGGTCCATTTGTTCACAAGTTTGTTTCAGTGCTGTTATTTCTTTGCTGATTTTTTGTTTGGTTGATCTGTCTCTCTGTGACAGTGGGGTGTTAAGATCCCCCATTATAAGCATATCATTATTTATTTGGTTTTTCATGTCTGTTAAGAATTGTCTTACATAGTTGAGTACTCCCATATTCGGTGCATATGTATTTATGATTGTAATCTCTTCCTCTTGAAGTTTTCCCCTAACAAGTATGTAGTGACCTTCTTTATCTCTTTTGATCACTCTTGGTTTGAAGTTCAGATTGTCTGCAAACATAATTGCTACCCCTGCTTTTTTCTGGGTTTCTATTGCATGGAGTACTGTTTCCAGCCTTTGATTTTCAGTCTGTGAGTTTCCTTTTGAGTGAAATGTGTTTCTTGTACACAGCATATTGTTGGATTTTATTTATTAACCCACTCTGCTAGTCTGTTTCTTTTTATTGGTGAGTTGAGACCATTTACATTGACTGATATAACTGACATGTACTGACTCATCCCTGTCATGGTATCTTTCTGTTGTTGGTTTTCTACATTTTCTTTTCAATTGTTTGCCCTGCTTAGTGGTTTCCTTTTGTTGTTGTTCTTAAGATTGCAGCTATCTTTGTCTCTTTCTACAGTGTCTTTCAGTACTCTTTATAGTGTTGGTTTGGTGGCCATAAATTTCTTCAGTTCTTCTTTGTCATGAAAGTATCTTATTTCCCCATCAATTTTTAAGGATGGTTTTGCAGGATACATCAATCTGGGTTGAAAGTTGTTTTCTTCTAGGATTTGAAATACTTCATTCCAAGCTCTTCTTGATTTAAAGGTTTGTGTTGAGAAGTCTGCCATGATTCTAATAGGCTTTCCTTCATAGGTGATGTGTTTCTTTTCTCTGACAGCTTTTAGTATTTTGTTCTTGTGCTATATTTCTGATACCATAATTATTATATGTCTAGGTGAAGATTTATTTTGGTTATGGTTAGTTGGGGTTCTGTATTCCCCACTTACCTGTATATTAGATTATCTTCCTTTGTTTGGAAAATTTTCTGCTATTATTTCTGCAAATAGTCTTTGCAGGTCATTCATACTGACCCCTGCTTTTTCATTGATGCCTATTAATATTAAGTTATTTCTCTTGGCATCATCTTACAGCTGTTGAATTGTTGTTTCCTGGTTCCTTGTTATTTTTAAGAGATCTTTTCTTTCTTGATTGTAAGCTTCCATGCTGTCTTTAAGGTCTAAGATTCTATCTTCAGCTTCTTTCAAGCGGTTTTGCGATGTTTCCATGGAATTTTTCATTTCCTGAATTTCCCTTTCAATCTGTTTCATGCATCCTATTTGTGTCTTATATTTTTCATTCAATGTTTCCATCATTTTTTATGTTCTTCTATATTTTTTATCTTGATCTTCTTTAGATACACACAACATTTCTTCCATAATGATTGTCATTTCATTTTTTAGCTGTGAGATTATTTCTGATTTGCGTTTCTCTATAGCTTCATGGAGTTGTTTCTTTACTTCATTTGCTATCATTTCAGAAAGTTCAGTTGTGTGACTCCTGGTGTCTTCCATTTCAGTGTCTCTTGGTTTTTATCTGAGTGGGCTGGGGGATTGAGACTGCATCTTGCTCTTTCAGTTTGTCATTTTCTTCTGGGACCTGTGTGGCTGGGCAGGCAACCTCCTGATGGATTGCACTGGAATACTGTGCTAGGTAGGGCTTCAATCCTCCAATATCCCCGTGGCTAGCTGGGGCACACACCCAGATTATGGCACTGGATCCTTGTGTTCTGTGGTCTGTGAGGCTGGCCATGTGTTCCCCTGATGTACTTTGTTGGGTTGCTCTGAGATGCTGGGCTGGACAAAGTTTGTGTCCTCCCTGTAGCTAGCAGAGTGACACCCCTGGAGCTTGTTGCCAGGGCCTAGAACCTGGCTGTGTAGTGTTCAGAACCTCCACAACCCAGGTGGCTAGCAGAGATGCACCCCTGGGGTGTGTTGCTGGACCTTCAACCTGGTTGGGTGGAGTTCACAATCTCTGCGACCCAGGCGGCTAGGCGGAGTACACCCCGGAGTGTGGCACCACCAAGACCTTGTGTCTGGCTGGAGTTCAGAGCCTCTGGAGCCTGTGAAACTCTTCTTAACTACACATTTCTATTCAGAATTTCCATCATGTTAACTACTAGTAGCAGTCACTTCAGGTATGTCATGGGAATTTTCAGAATTTTAATTGAGGGCTGGATTTCATACGCCATTTATCCTGACTTTTCATTGATTGTTTTATGCATTCCCCAGTAGATATCAAAGAGCAGAAAGTTCACCAATTTTTACCTTGCTTATATTTAAGTCTGATGATTATTGGGTTCTTTCATATTTTCAAATAAAATCTGTTTCTTTAGAATTTTCACCATTTAACCCCAGTTCTTTTAGGGTTTAAAAGGAAGAACACAGACCATCAATGCTCTGACATGGCCGACTTTTGAAAATTGCTGTTGCTTAGCTCCTAAAGCTTTGCCTTTGAAGTTGAAACATCCTTATCTTCTGGAGAGTTATTTATCAGATGACATTGTTTTCCCAGAGCATTTGCAAGTGCCTATTTGGACTTTCTACAGCTTATATTCTGCTGAAAGCATTGTTTCTGAAAACTGAAACCTGATATAAGTCAGTTCTTGTTTAATTTCCTCCATTTTTTACTTTTTCCCTAGGTTCCCTGTAATTATATCCTTTGTCTCTTCTCCTGAATCATTCCCACTCTAGAGTACAAACTAATACAATTAATGCAGTAAGGATTTAGACAACCACACTTCTTTCACTGGGTGGGGCTGAGCCTTCTGTCTCTCCAAGAAAGAATGAAAGAGAGGTAACCACTGAGCTTCTGGGTTATGTCTTGAGTCATTTTTGCTGCACGTTATTCCTGGAATTTAAGGTTTCTGTGGGTTTCTGAATGCTCTGTCTGTGACAGAATGTTCTCTTGATATTCTCTCATTTTGTGCTTAAATCGTATTCTGGAAACTTGTGTCTATAGATAGTATTTCTTTCTTATTACCCTTTCTAAATTTGTTTTTGTTTTCTGTTCATTTGTTCACTTTGGCTTTTTTTTTTTTAAAGTTATACGTCTTTGGAGAAAAGGGTCCTTCTCTAAACCATAAACTTTGACTGGGTGACTTGGGGTACTTATACACATAGGTAGTTGCAGATTCTGAGTGCCTTTCTCTTTGGATTTCAGGAAATTTCCCACACAAATTTCCTTTAACATTTGATTGGATATGCCTGTTATGGATTAGTGATAATTACTTGCCAAGAGGTGCTCCAGAACTTACTGCATAATGCTTTTTTCATCCAACTACTATTCAGAGTTCACTAGGTTCTGTCAGATTTCTTCCCTGGCTTCTTCTTTTGATGATATAAAGAGCAGAAAATCTTTATAGTCTTTCTATCTCATACTGTATTTCCTTTCTGCCTCCCTAAGGATACAAAGGTATGTTGTATTTTAAATATGGAGTGATCTGTGGGTGAAGACAGGGATTTATTCCTATTTTATATAGAGTTTGCATCAAAATGATTCAACATTATGTAATGAGGAAGTATAAACATTTACTCATGTCTACCATGGAACAGAAAAGGAAGTTGTTTCTGGAGTGTCCTCCTTGCTAATATTAATCTTAGAGCTACCTGAAATTTCCAGCTCTTTGCAATTCCATCTGTGGGCTAAGGTTCAAATCTTTATATTTGCCTTAGTTGAACTTGTTAGTTTAAATTCATTGTTGGACCATCTTTGAAACTAGATTCTGTTCTGTGGCATATTAATCATTACTCTCAACTTTAAATCAACTGTAGTGTTGAACAGATACTTCTATGTCTTTATACAGACCATTGATAAGAATGTTGAAAAGCTCATTTCATGTGAAAACATAGCAAGAACTCTAGCAATAGCCACAATAGATAAAAAACAAAACAAAATTCTAGCAGCTAATTCATATTGAGTGCTTTATATAAGCCAGGCACTGGGCTGAGCATTTCCTAACATCACATAAATTTTATCATTGTCTTTACAACAAATCTCCAAATTAGATGGTATTATTAGCAGCTATTATTATCTGTGTTTGACAGAAGACAAACTATAGCACAGAGAAGTTTAAGTAATGTGGCTAAACATCATTACCCAGTCAGTAAGTGAGAAGTCTTTCAATATTCTCATGTTTCAATGTGTTAAAGCCTGGAAAAGATCTTTGAGGACTGGCTGTGTTTTCTTTAGCATTTTCTTCCTACTTTTCCTGCATTAACAATCTTCTCCCTAATAGAGCAGTTAGGAGCAAGATGAGGGATAATGACTTTTCTCTTTTTCATCTAATAATATTATGTGCCATATGTGCTGAGTCACTGGGCTTATCACTTACAGTTTTCTTCCCTCAAACATGAACATAGTCTCCCCACATCCCGTCTTTCATGTTTCACCAGGTTTTAGTTCATTTTGGGGCCTTACTCTTTCTGTCATTAGTCCAAGAGACTCACCTTTCATTTGTGCTCCCTCACCTATATTAAAATATCTATGAAAACTCAGTCTGAGGGAGGCCTCCTGAAGTACCCTCTTTGGTCTTTGAAGTGCCTCTCATCTCTTTCCTCCTCTTTTCCAAAAGTGATCAGAGATCATGAGATGGAAATTTTGTTGTTAAAACTTTTCATTTCTTTTGAGTAACAGTTCTCTAATGAGACCTTAACTCTCTCATGCTCTCTTTGGAAACTTCTTTGCCAAAATCTAAGAAACATGCATATGACTCTACTCTCTCTTTTGTCATTAAAACTAGAAGGCAAGGTTTGTAAAGCACCTTGTTAGTTTAAATGCATTGTTGGGCCATCTTTGAAACTAGATTCTGCTCTGTAGCATTTTTTATGTGAAAAAAGTAAAACAAAATTTTACAGCAAATAGTGGGAGAATAACAATAGTTAATACATTGAGTATTGTCTTCAAAGTAGTTAATCAGATTATAAGATATGGGCTTAAAAAATTCTCCAAGCAATATTAGCACAAACCTTTCTTTTCGATGAACTAAGAGAAACTAGAAGTATAACTATGTTGTATTTTGTTTGTTTCCTTTTCCCTTCCTTCCTTTCTCCTTTCCCCCATTCCCATTCCTTTTCCCTTTTGAAGAATTTTTTCTCATTTTGCAATATCGATTGTACATTTGGACTTTATTTACTTTTTCAGTTTCTCATACTTATTATTAATCATTATTCCCAGCTCTAAATCAATTGTCATGTTGATTAGATACCTCCATGAATTTTAAACCAGACTTTGACATTTTAGTCCAAATTTTCTTCTGTTACTATTAGGACCAAAAAAAAAAAAAAAAAAACAAAAAAAAACCCAAAACTTTCATTTTCCCACTACATTTGGAGAAGAGGGAAAGGTAACTTGTATTATATTTCAGCATAAGAATTATCTTCATAGTGATATTTGGAAAAATATAATTAAATAAATTTACAATGTTTTAATCTTTTCGGTGACTACTTTTCTAACCATTTTCACTAAACAGTTTGAATGCTGTGGTTTGATTAATGGAGCTATGGATTGGGGAAATAATTTTGCATCAGCTTATGATTCATGCCAGTGTGAATCTTCATCGAGTGACTGTACACTATATCAGGGAAAATCTGTTTATAAAGAGGTAAGTACTAAAACAAACTTGGCACAGTAAGTGGCCCAGTTATTTTCTTTGTGTAATGAAAGTCTACAAAAAAAAATTGAAATCATCAACTACTATGGAAATCATGTTATGAAAATCTCAGAAATTACCCAAATTTTAAAAAGCTTTATTAAAGGATAAGAGCAAATATAAAAATTTGAAATATTTCATTTGTTCTATGGGTTTCCCATCATTTAAATCTAATGTTAAAGATCAAAGGAACATTGTATGGTAAAGGACAACATACAAACTAATGTAGAAGTTTTTTTGGGGGGAGCCCTATTTTTGGTGAACTTAATCATTATCTCTTCTCTATGTAATTTTGTGTTTTAAATCCTAAAAATCAGTATTTTCACTTTAATTTTAAAAGTCAAAAATTTTTAAATAAGTGCTTTCTTTTTTCCAATAGGGCATGGTGGGCATGCATATCTGTAATTTCAGCATGCAGGAGGGCTGATGCAGGAGGATTGCAAATTTGAGTCTTTCTGGGCAACCGAATGAGACCCTGTCTCCTGTTTTATAATAAAAACTAAAAAGGGATGGTGATATAGCTCCATGGTGGAGTGCTTTTGGGTTCAAACCCCAGACACAAAAAGAAGGTTTCTTTTTTCAAGAAACTATAAATTATTAAGAAAAGATTTAGCATTTAGTGATTTGGGTTCCCAGTTTTGAATGTACCTATCAATTTACCTAGTAATGGTTGCAATTCAATAGTTAGTTGTATGAAATTTTAAAGTCAATTTGAAACAATGAATTTATATTTTATGTGTTGCAGATATCATATTTATATGAAGTGTGTACAGTGATACATCGTTGTTATATTTCTTTTTATTGATCAATTCATCAACTGTTTGTTGACCACTTCCTATAGTCCAGAGCTTTTATCAGTCCCTGGAAATCCATTCCAAATAGGGTACAGTGTCTATAGTCATGAACTGACATTTAAATAAAGAAGAGAGGTAGATAATTAGGCAATTTTAACCCAGAGGACTATTGGTGTTGCTTGGGCAGGTGCAGACACAGATTTTATGGGTCCCCAACTAACTAAGCTTTTGAAATTCAGGATATGGCTTCATGGAGGACATGACATTTGTCCCTCATTACAGAACTTATCGTAAGCTGTCCCTTTTGCTGAGAAGGAATGTGTACACAAATGGCAGTAGATATAAGTGTTTTATTCATTTGCAGTTTTTCTTCAGTGCATATTGTCTATCAGATGGATTCTTCCTAAAAACAGACATGCTTTCGGCTCTTCTGGAGATTGTGATCTACTTAGTTGGGGGAGAGATGTATAAAACCTTTCATAATTCACAATGAAATAATTTACAGATTACCTAAAGACTATTTTCAAACTAGTCTTGTTTTAGTTTAGTAACAGTTGACTGAAGATAATATATAAAAGAAAACACAAATAGCTCGGTTCATGAATGCTTCTGTTCACAAACAATTTGGTTTACAAACAAAAGCATTGGTAAAATTTTACTTCTGTTTGCAAACTGCGCATCCGGTAAGGAACACTACCACGGCCATCTTCCCCAGATTCATGGAACGAATTAAGTTTGTGAATCAGAGGACCACAGTAAAGTATCTCAGGGGAAACTGCTCTCCGCCTGACCAGTGATCTTTGTTATCTATCTTATCAAAATTAAGGGAGCTTTGTTCTGAAAAAGAACTGCAGTCATTAGTATCTGACATAACTCATGTGGGAGAAGTTATTTACCAGAATACAGAGTAAGATGTTGTGCTACTTTCAAAGTAATCACTAAATTTTTATTCTCACTTTCTATACTTCTCTCTACTCTTCTGTTGCCCACTTAATTTTTTTAATCTACAAGGAAATAAATAAGGTACAAATGAATGTAGTTTCCTCTTAGGATAATGAAAAAATTATTAAATTCAGTTGTAATTTGATGTTTATCTCCTGTTAAAGATACAATGCAAAGACATTTTACTAAATATAGATTCTGAAAGCCCTCCTGTATACATTTCCTGAAATTTCACATATAATACAGCTAACTATATGCTAATAGTTGCTCACATTCCCCAAAAGGATAATTATAAATTCACCAAATACTTTCATCTATCATGTGTCATTTGCAAGAAATCTGAAACAATAAGAAATCTGGAACTTACCTCTTTTCCTTCCTTTCTCTCTTTCTTTCTTTCCTTTTATTTTCTTTCTTTTTGCTTTCTTTTCCTGTTTCTCTTTCTCTCTTCTGTTTTTTCTTTTCTTTTTCCTTCCCTTTGTCAAGATAACTGCATTATCTTGGGGCAATGGAAAGAGAAAATCAAATACAATGAATGTGACTTTGTACATATAATCACTAATCTCATAATTAACTCTAAATGACATGATAATCTCCTCAAATGCTTATTGCTTTAGATCAGATGTAAATGGAGAAACCCCTTATGTTAAAGAATGAAGACAGGAAAGATGGCCTTATAAAATACTTAAGTGCAACGAGCAGCAGTATCTCGTTATTCTTTTGTATATATACGACTATCATAGGAATGATGTATTTTATAGCAATGCAGTCAATATTACAATTTCATTATGTAGTATTTTTCTATTTAAAAATGATAATTTAAAATTGCTGGAATTTTTAGATTTGATCCAAATTGCTTCAAATTTGGAATTACATGCTGGTTTGAATACATTTCAAAAAATGTAGCAAAGGGGCACATTTGCTAAATTCTTTTCTTTATCTGAAGTGCTAGAATAATGATAAACATAATGATATTTTCCTTTCTAAGGTAAAAAGAGGCTTGGTAAATGTTATTAAAAGATTTTGAAGCTGGGAAGTGTGGCGCATGTCTGTAATCCCAACACTTGGGAGGCTGAGGAAGGAGGGTTGTTGTGAGTTTGATACAAGCCTGGGCTACAAAGTGAGCTCAAAGTCAGCCTGAACTGCAGAGCAAGACCCTGTCTCAAAAAGACAAAATAAATAAATTAATTAATAGATAAAAGTAAAAAAGAAAGGAAAAAGATTTGAAAATTCACTTTTTAAAAAATAGTACTTTGCTATATAATTAACTAAAACTTCAATCAAGGACCTTGTTGCTATAGACTACAAACCTAAAAATTCCAGTCAAGATGGTGTAAGTTGCATAATGAATAATCTGAAGTTAGGGTAAAACTATTGTTTGTAATTTTAAATCATAATAATTATAATTTTAGATGTTGGTGAAAACATTATTTATAATTCTCAATCCCTAGTTTTAGCAACTAGGTCGTTTAAGCAAAACTTTGGTCCTCAGCTGCTTTATAATCTGGGAAAAATTAGTTTAAAAAGATTATTTATAATTAAAGATTTCTTTTTTGTGATACTGGGGATCAAGCCTGGGGCTTTTTATGAAACTACATTCTCAACACCCTTTTAATTTTAAAACATGATCTGACTAAATTGCAAAATTGCCCAAATTGAGCTCAAACTTGTGATCCTCCAGTCTTTGCTTCCCAGAGTTCTGGGATTACAGGCTTGTGCCACCAGACCCAGCTTGACAGGTAACTTTTTTGTGCGATTTTTTTAAACAGACATGCATTTCTTTGATAAAAGAATCAGTGGAAAAACACATTTTGGTAGTTATTGGAATCGCGTTTGGACTGGCAGTTATTGAGGTGCGTAAAACATTGCATGATTGACTTTTCTCTCATTCTACTGTTTGTTCATTAGTTCCTTTAATAAATATCAATGGTAAACCAAATTTAGAAAAATTTTGTTTTAGGAAAATACTGATATCAAGTGCTCAACACCCAGCATCTCCCTAAATTAGCCTTGCATTTGGCATGGAGAGGACTAAAGTCCTGAGAGCTGAACAGGGTTAAGAATGTTATTTTTGAATGACTTAGTGAGGAAAACAATAGTACCAATTTTTTTTTTTTTTTTTTGCGGCACCGGGGATCGAACTCATAGCCTCACGCCTGCCAGGGCAGGCACTTAAACCACTGAGCCAAACTCCCAGCCCTGGTTTTTTGAGGCAGGGTCGCACTATGTAGCTCAGGCCAGCCTTGCACTCGCGTTGTAGCCCAAGCGGGCCTTGAACTCACAACGCTCCACCTACCTCAGCCTAATAGTACCAATTTTTATACAGTTCTTAGCTTAGGTATCCTTTCCCATTGAAAACAAGCACAAGGGCTAAAGTTTCCTGAAGTGAGAGAAGAAGGACCAAACGAAAGCAAAGAACTAAACTTTATAACTCTTATCTCGTGATTCTGAAATAGAAAATAAAAACTGAACTTGAGAGTATACAAAGCTATTTTTACGTTATCCCATTCTAGAGAAATTTAATAAATTCTAAGCTTATGTACTATAAACTCACTTGAAGTTTTCAAGAAAGTTTTGATTAAGGATTATGTATTACTCTCGTCAATGTAATTATTGATGTTGAAAAAAATATCCTGCATAGGATTTTTATCTCGACGGGTTTTCTTGGCATGATTTTCTAGGACCTGTAGAATGCTTTTTACAAAACCTAAAAATCTTTGTCAAGAATGTGAAATAAAACTGTTTCAGGGAAGCATTTTTGGAATTATCCCAGATCTTAGGTAATTCAGATAGCAAGAGTTAAATTCACTAGCAATCCTATTTCAGAACATTAGCAAGAATTCAATGTAAGGTTTCTCCCTAGTTAATGCTCTTGTGGGCTGCTGAACTCAGCTGAGTGACTTTTGCTTCATTATCAAGGAATGCTGTGGAATGTTCACTTGAGCTTTCTGGCAGCTTTCTACTTCTTGTGCCACATCACTGCCAGATAAGAGTTTTAGTTGAGATTAAAGCAAGTTAGTGTCCTAAGTGGTCATTCAGGTTACTGGGGAAGTTCTCCACCCAAGTATTAGAGAACCACTAAGGACCGCTAGCAGTAAATTGGGCTGTTGAGTATAACTTTTTTGTAGCCCAAATGAATGGGTTTAAATGTAAAGCATTCTCTATAGGCAGAATATGGCTCTCTGGATGTCTGATACAGGATCTAAGTGAAATGGCATGGTGCATTAGATTTGTTTCCATTAATTCTGATTTTGTAAAATGTTCTTTGTTTACTTTGTATTCTGGGTTTGCACAATTTAGAAATAAGAGCTAATGGTCATAGAAAAGAGTAAAAAGTATATATGTATGTGCAGATATACATATATAATTAAAGATATATATTTTAAAGATATGTATCTTCATATATATTTAAAATATGTGCAAACATAGTCCTGTTTCTGTAAAAAATAGCACACATTCCCATATATAGATAGCATAATTTAAAATGAATGATCAGGGCTAGGAGTGTAGTTCATGGTAGAACATGTGTTTAGCACATTCAGACCCAATAATTCAATAAAAACAAAGTACACAAATGATCAAGAGAGTAGACTTTAAATGAGACATTGAAAATTAATGCTAAATTTCACATTATACTCAAATTCAGAAAATTGACTATGGCTACAAGTCATGAATGCTTTTAAGAAGCTTCTGAACTTGAATGAATGCTTTAAGAAGCACAGCCAGAAAAAACTAAAAAAGAATAAGGGTATACTTGATAAGGAATGTTGCTGACTCTCTTATCACAGCCACAGGCATTGCCAAAAATTTGAATAAATTTTTTGTTAGGCCAGTGAAATTAAGTGTGATTTCTAGACTACATAGATGTGGTTAGCAGTTGGTTAAAAACTTTTAGAAACTTTGGTTTAGTTCCTCAATAAAAATCTGGTCTCACTGTAGGTTTGAAGCAAAAGAAAATCATTATATATTCCTTCTTCCTTTACTCAAAAAGAAATTTTGAAAATTGTCTTGTGTTATCCAGTTTATAAAAATCTACTCCAAAATGTACTATAGTTTCTCCTAGTGTCCTAGTTGCCTAAAATTTAGACACATCTTCTTTCTTGGATTCTCAAGTTCAGATGAGATCAGGTGTACTCCTTGTTGTATGACCAAAGCATGTTTCTCAAGTTCAAATAAAAAATCCACAATATTGCATGGAAAGTATTTTAATGAAACAGAAGCAATGATCTCCATGCAAAAAAAAAAAATATATATATATATATATATTCAGGTCATTGATTAAGAGAGGGAATATGCATTTGGTATGGACTTTGAAGGGGTGAGTGAAGAGTTATTTTCAAGGTTTTTTTTTAACGCTATAGACCTGAAGGATTCTTTTCAAATTGGATACTACGAATCTATGCAAAATGTTGTATTCAAAAAAAAAAATCATCAGTAGACACTTTGGAATTTTAGACTTAACCAGATTATCATAGCTCTCCTTATTTGACTCCAGCAACTTAAAGTATTTTTATTTCTCTCTTTAATCTAAAAAATAAAAAGTCTTTGACATGTTAGCCATCAGTTTATAGAATGAATGGTATCCTGATAAGAAGTCCTGCGAACAGAGAAGTTAAAAAGAAAAATGATGATTTTACCACATTTTTAAACTCCTTCAAAATATGAGATACTGGGCATATCAGGACACACTTAGGAAATTTGTCCTGAATCTTAGCTTAAATTGTAAGAGGATGAATTGCTTTTATCTGCTATTTTTCTGAACATTGATATACATTCATTTCAGAGACAATAATTGCAAGAAAGTATGATATTACTATCTACTCCATTGACGAATGATGAGCTTCTGTCTCAAGGATGTGGCAGTAAAGTCTGACAGTTGCTTTATTCTATTATTTTGCCCATTTTTAAAATTCCTTCTTCATTTTTGTCCCTTGGACTTAAAGACTGGGCTCAAGGAAAAAAGTATTACATTTTAATCTTGAATTTTAGAACATTCTGAGTAAAAATCATTATTTCAGAGAATACATATTTATTTTATTTTTATTTTTATGAAGGAAGAAATTTTGGGTGGCAGTTTAATCACATTTACAGGAAGGTTAGTAAGCAGAAGGTTAACATGATAGTAGTGTTTGAGATGATTCAACATAAATGACACCTTGCCCTAATTCCTGCCTCTCTTCAAAGGGAAGAGGAGGAAGAAATTTGCAATCTTTAATGAACACAGGTCCTTTCTGATATTTCTATATCAAAGCCACTTCCTGTAAGTCACCAACTGCAAAGTCAATTAGAGTAAGCTTTGGGTTTCTTTAGTGGTAGAAGAGCTAATGAGATGGAAATTATGCCAGATTTTCAGTAGTGCTTTCTCACTTCAAAGAAAATTCCTGAGTTAAGCTATTATCCCTAGGTTGGAGGTTTTCTAAAGAAAAAAACTTACTTTATCTTCATTCTATAGGCAATACCTAAAACTATGGTAAGAGAAATTCTAGACTTCTTGGTTTTTATACAGATGATCTAAACCAAATGACTATAGACTTTTTATGGAAGCAATAAGTATATTTAGCCCTCAGAGTCCTGAAGTCCTCCCCAGAGCTCCAGGTGAGATGCCCTTAAAAACTATGTACAACCTGGAGAAAGGATAGGAGAATACGATGGTGACAGCTTCTCCTGCACAATGAGAAAGGGCTGTTAATAAATATTGACTGGCCAGCTGAAAAATTCCTGATACACACACACAGGACACAGCAACAACAAA
This sequence comes from Dasyprocta punctata, assembly GCA_004363535.1. NCBI lineage: Eukaryota > Metazoa > Chordata > Mammalia > Rodentia > Dasyproctidae > Dasyprocta > Dasyprocta punctata. The sequence goes on along the minus strand of RJWM01000852.1, from coordinate 126,540 downwards.
AAAATACTTCAGATTTCTTAGAGCTTTTCTGTTCCAATTACCCATGAAAGATTCAGTAGAGCGAATCAACAGAATATTTTCACATATATTTTCTTTGTGTTTATTTATAATGTCTCTGGTGTTTCGCTTTAAATTGCATGCTAATCCTATTTATTCTCTAGATACTTGGTTTGGTATTTTCTTTGGTCCTGTACTGCCAGATCGGGAACAAATGAACCTGTGGATGTCTGAAGCCTTCATCAGTCAACCCCTTTAAAATTTTTCTTTGGCTTTGTAATTAAATTAAGTGAGTGATATATAGGTCAGAAGCAGATTTCTTACTAAAGTGTCTTATTTTGCTAGACTACAAATGTCTTCTACACATATTGAACATATTTAAAATTTGAAGTATATAAAGAAAATTATATAAGTGAATATTTTTACTCAAAGTGAAAACAGCATTGTTTACATTGGTGTTTTTGTGCTTGTTTCTTTGCTTCAAATACTCATCTGGAGCCACCCAGTGGAATAATCTTCCCTTCAAAGTGACAGAGCTTTGATAAGGCAGGACATCTGAGATGTTCAGAAACAAGACTCTTACGAAGTGTAGCAATCATTGGTGATAAGATTGAATTAATTTCGAAGTTTAAATAATTGAGCATGGTTCAGCTGAAAGAGTCACCATCTCTTTTCTATTGTATGTCACTGATTGCTAATACTATCTCTTTTTTGTTGCCTGCCCATTGTGGGGATAAGGTCTGGGTGCCTATCTCCCTGTCATTGAGTCTCCAGTACCTCTCTGGATCTCTCTCTAAGACACAGTAATTATAACTGCTCTTTTACTCCAGTTCTGAGAAATATTTTACTATTTTATTATTATTGGAATATAATATTCATACTGTAAACAAACCTTGACTGTATAGCTCTGTGGTTGCGTATACACTTGAATAAGCACTACCTAGATCAAAACGCAAAGCATTTCTAGCACACCAGACTTCCGCTTCATGCCATGTTGCAAGGGTGTACGGAAGCTGGCCCAGGCCAACCTGCCTGAGCAGATTGCACATGTATACATATCCTTCCATGTCTGTATTCAGAGATATCACATTGGTAGGGTGTGGCTAAATATTTGCACCATGGAAGCTGGCAAATAAGTGTAAAATCAGAAATCAGGGTAATTTTCTTTTCTTTTTTTTTTTTTTTTTTTGAGAGCTTGCTGGTAAATATGTACCAATATATTCACCTTCTCAGTAAATAGCTCCCTAAAAGTAACCACTGACTTCTATGACTATGTAATCTTCATTTTTACTTAGTCTTAAACTTTTTCTAAATGGAATAAGTATGCACTCTGGCTTTTTTGACTCAGCATTTTGTCTTTGAGATTCACCTACATTGCATGTTGCTGTAGTTTATTCTCAGTGCTGTGTAATATTCCATTGTATATGAATATATTACAGTGTGTTTACCCATTCTTCTCTTGATGGGCATTTGTCTGCATTTTTATCAATAAAGTTGCCTTGAATATTTTTTATGTCTTTGGGTATATATATGTCTTTCTGAATATACATGCAAGAGTGGAATTCTTTTGTATACATGTGTTTAACTAATAGAGTTTGTAAAAAATTTTTTCTGAAGTGATTTTAATAATTTATACATACAGTAGAAATGAATGAAGGAAGAGGGAAAATAAGGAAGGCAATTGTTGTCAAGTGAATCAGTGTCACAGCCAAGGAGTAAGAAGCTTGCTAGAGCCCTGCTGAACTAGGCATCTCTATTTTGTGCTTCACTATCAGTGACAAACGCCTTTAAAACTATCCTTCTGTGAGCATATGTTACCTTCCAGGAATTACATTAGAAACTGTGTTTTTATTATCTCATTTCTTTTCATCAAATCATTATAAAATAGGCACTGTTATTATCCTCATTTTGCAAGTGGAAAAAACTGGAGCTTAGAGAAATTAGTTAACTTGCCCAGACTCAAACAGTTACTAAGACCTTGACAGATCCCTCCTAAATCCTGACAGTCAACCATGTTGGCTTTCTCATAATGCATCTACCTATAAACTTGCCATATTTTATTAGTACACCAAAACTCCTCAAAGACATTGTTTGTTTATTTGTGTTTACATCCTTGGAGCACAGTGCATGGCATAAAACTAACACTTTTTAAATTGTAGCTAAAAATGATAGATTTGCTAAAAGCTTGTTATATTCCTAACTCTTTAATATATAACATTCTTCTGGATTAATACTATTATTAGACTGATTTACAGACAAGGACCCCAGGACTTAGATTAACTTTTCTTAATTCCTGTAGGTAGTAAGTGAAGGAGTTGTGATTAACAGTGACTCAAAACCTATGCTCCTTATGTTACATTATTTATGTTACTTTTCAATGCTGTTGAGAGAAAGAGTAAGCAAATGAATGTAAAAATACCATTTGTATAATGTCAGGCACACATCAGAAGTTCAATAAGTATTATATGGTAATAGTGATGTAAAGAACTTGTGCCAGTCAGGGTTGGCAGAAAAGCAGAAACCCTTCAGCTATTTCCAACAATGAGAATATAATAAAAACAGTTAAGTTAGTCTACTTGAGATGCCATAACAAGATACAGCTGACTGAATGTCTTAACAGAAATGTTCTCAGCATTCCAGAACATGAGAATTCCAAGACTGAGGTACCTGCGGATTTATATCCTGGCGAGGTCTTTTTTCCCCCTAGCTTGCAGACAACTTCTCCTCGCTGTGTCTTCACACTGAATAGAGAGGAAGAGGGAGAGGAGAAGTGCTCTCAATTGTGTCCTCTTCTAAGTGCAATCATCCTGTTGGATTAAGGTTCCACCCCTATGATCTTGTTTAAAATTAATGACTTCCTTATTCCGAATATTTTCACAGCAATGGTTAGGGAAACGTGGATTTATGGGGAACAGAATTCACTCCATTTCAACTATGTAACACAGGTGACAGAAAAAGTAAGAAACCAAATGGAAAAGTGAGATTACCACTGATTAGCAATGGTAGGAAGTTGTTGCTACCCTTAGGACTGGTAAAACAGAGATGTAAGAGCCCAGGATCAAAGTCCACCTGGTGCAAGATGGTCAGTTGCTTGGCAGGCACCACAGAGGAAAGAGTTGTCTAGCAGGAACAGGAGCTATGGTGATTAACTCAACAGATGAAGAAAGAAGTGCCCTGACATTTTTCCTCCTGTGGTTCCAACTTTGTGAGACCTTCCTGTTGGCTGAACCCACCTAGAAACCAGAAAACAAGAGAGCCTAGAAATGTAGCTGGCAATGAGAGGAATGGTCTAAGAGGAGACAGGAAAGATAGGGAAACAATAGAGAGCTAGAGGGAAGACATGTAAGTGTTGAGCCCCTTAAGAAAAAGATTATGAAAACTGCTGAAAGTATTACAAAGGTTGAGAATTTTCCTGAGAAATTTCACAAAGTTTTGGATTCTTCCTCCTTTGACTAAATTTCATGGCATATTAGAGATAGAGAAGACTTTAGAGCAGGGTTCTTACTGGAAGTTATTTGCCCCTCAGAAGGTGCTTTGCAGCATCTGGAGACATTTTCAGTTGTCATAAGAACAACAGGAGGGGTGTTTCTGGCATCTGATAGGCAGAGCATAAAAATACTGTCAAACCTAGAGTGCATAGGAATGTGCTCCACGATCAAGATTTATCAAACTCAAAATGTCAGTAGTATCATGGATGAGAGACTAGAGAATCACATATGAATAACAATAACTAAAAAATCCTCTTTGGAGACAGTACACAACTCCACGCACACAACTGTGGAAAGTAAAGTGGATTGGAGTCAGAAGTCACTATAGAGCAGCCTGCTTGCTAACTTTGTGACATTTGCAAGTCACTTGAATTTCCTCATCATCAAAGGAGGGAATTTTATAGAGAACATATTTAAATTCTTCACTCATTACTTGAAAATCTTTGTGCACTAAGTGTGTTTAGTATCTTACTGTAGGTATTTTAAGATAAGAATATTTACATTCCTATGAAGTTTTAATCTCTTCCTCTTTACTGAAGGTCATTGTGAAAAATGCTTTTACTTCCTTGAAGAGTGTTAAATTCTACTGTGTGTGTGTGTGTGTAGTAGTATTAGGGATTGGACTTAGAGTCCTGCACCTGGTAGGGAATTGCTCTCTCTTAGTTACCTGTCACTGAGATAAGATAACAGACATTAGTAATTTAAAGGAAGGAGAGGTTTATTTATTTTGGCTGATGTTTCAGTGCATAGTTGCCTGGCTCCAAGGTATGATGGCATGCAGAGTGTCCTGGTACAGGAGAACTGTTCACCATAGGCAGACAGGAAGCAGACAGTGATGTCAGAAGTTGGGGAGGGAGAGAAGCCCTTCTAGGCCATACCCCTAGTTACCCACCTCTTCTGCCTAGACCCTGCCTCCTAACAGCAAGTTGGTTATGAACTTCCCTAATCCAGTCACCTTCCAAAAGCCCTGCCTATAAGTTAACCACTGAGGCTCTTAGAGGATATTGTGATGTGGAATTCCTTGTGACACCCGATGGGTCGGTGTCTGCTTGGGTTGGTTGGGGAGACAGAAGACTGCTACCTCTGAGGAGCTGAAATGTCTTGAAGATAGGATGTCTTGCCAAATTGAGCAGAGATAGACCTTACGGGGAAGACAAGGAAGCTCCTTAAGAGACAGTCAGAGGTTAATTATTCTGCCAAATGGTCACCATGCCTTGTTTGCCTGCCTTGCTACCTAAAACAAACATCTGGGATCTGCAAAACTCTGCCTTTGTTGTTCCTTAATAAATTTGGGGGTTTGAGTTAATTTGGGACTTCACTCTATTTCAGCAAAGTCCCCTGGCCCCCAACAAAGATATTCTCTGTTTCTTATGCCTTCATTCATCTCTCTGTGAGGATTTGCTGGACTGAACATGGCATCCAGATATAAACCATAACATGTTGTTTCACTGATCTATATCCCCAGCCCTTAAATTCAGATTAAAGAAAAAGTTCATTATTTACCTTCATGCTTCCAAGATCAAACCAGTATATTAAAATAGTAATATTTTATATATAAATTATATATAAATTAGCATGGTGTACTTGTACTAATTTAGATGCATGAAATTTATACTAAAGTTTCACCAATTATTCTCAAATCTGTCCACTTCCCTTTGTCACTATCATCATATCTCACCCTTTAAAATCTCTCCTGAGATAGGATCATTACAATAATCTGTTGAAGGCTACTTTCTACATTTGTTACTTCTTCAAATCTATTCCTTACAGTGCCACTGAAGTGACTGGTTTAAAATGCAGTGGTTGTTATGTTTCTCTCTCCCAAATTTAGATACTTGTTTATAGTCGTCTGCTCATTAACAAGGTGCTTCATAAGAATCAGCCCTCTTTTCCCTGTTCATCTCCAGACACTCTTCCATATATACCTCATGTGTCTTCTGCTTTCTGCTCTTTTATTTCCTCTTCACATCTTTGCCCTGTACTCTTTATGTCTCTAAGGACCTTCATATTCATTTGGTTGGATTTCTTGGAGGTCTAGCTCATGTGTTAGCTCTTGTACAGTGCTTTTCTTGATTCAATCAGAACTAACTTGATTTTTCCATTAATCTGCATTTCCTTGTATTTAAGTGACACTTGTTCTAATGTATCTTAGCCAATTTTTGTTCTCTACATTTCATTATACATTTCCTGCATACTCATGGACTCCTGAACTGAATTTGTAACATAGACATGAGCATATTACCTAGAATATATTAGCAGATTAATAAGCATATATTGTCAATACTGTCACCTGGTCTATTTAAAGAAAGATGTCAGTTCTTACCTTATGAAGATATTCCATTGAATATAAATCTATTCTATTTATAGCAATAATGCTAATACATGTAGTGTCCATTATATGTCAGATATTATTCTGAATAATTTATATACATTAATTTATTCAAGTCTCAAGATTCTATTGTTAAGACTATTTTAATTTTTTTTCAGATAAAGAAACTGAAACACAGGGTAGTTAAGTAAGTTGCCCAAAATTAATAGAGGTTTTTCAAACTTTGGCACTCTGGCTCCATATGTTATATTATTAAAACATATACTATCATGCATTTCTATTTAATTAAGAAATAATTTAAAATTGTTTTCAAATTTGTTGAATTGCTAAGAATGTTATGTGAACCTCAGAGTGTGTTGACATAGTGCCATAAATCCAAATGGTGTTGGTTACTTTTCCCTCATTGCTGAGACAAAATACCTGACACCCAAAATTAAGGAAGGAAAAGTTTATTTGGCTCACAGTTTGTGGAGATTTCAGTCCATGATCAACTGGCTCCAAGACAGGGTGGCATGGCATAAGGACAACACTTCAAGGTGGCAGAAGACAGCAAAAGAAGTAAGAGCAAAAGGCGGGGAGAGCATACCACTTTTCCTCCCTAATATTGCAGACAGGCTACCACCCCCTTGGGCAGGCATAGAACTAACAACATCTCCCTGCCCTCCTCTTGCACAGGCAGAGGATGTTTACAAAGGAGGGACTCTGGCTCCCTGCTGGGTCCCTTAGTGAAACTTACAAACTTCTCAAGTTGACACAATGTATCAACCATTACAGTTTCCTTCCTTCACTCTTTATACTGTATCTATACTCCCATCATAGCATCATATAGTATTTCAAAGATTAGGTTTTCTTATCTATCACTTTTATCTGATTGGGAACAACTGAAGCAAGAAATGTATGTATTTTTGTTGTTGTTGTTGTTGTTTTTACTTTATAACTTACCCACACATATTCATAGCTTGGTAATTGGTAGAGGTTTGCACAAAGAGTGTTTATTTAATGAATAAGAAGAAATAATTTTAAAGACATTAAAACTGCCACAACCATAAATGAAAGTTGAAAGGGCATGTCATTTAGAATCAGTTAACTGGACTCTAAAAGATGAGGATAGAATCTACTGTGTTTTGTTCATGAGAGGAATTTGTTTGATTTAGTTACCACTTTAATCTCCTTTTTTATTATAGAGATGTGATTAAAAGAATCTGAAATCTGAAATCAGATATTTTAGCAGTAAAATTATGGCTTCATCATGTATTAGTCAAGTGGTCTTGTACATATTACTTAATCTCTGTTCCTCATCTAAAAATCAAGGGTAAAAAGAAATATCTATAGAGCTGTTGTGAGATTGACACAATAAATGCAAATTGTTTAGAATATACACTATGTTAGTGTAAATTAATAAGCTATTAAAATAACATTATCATAATTATAAGAATAATTACACTAAGAATTACTATTTAAAGACACACTTATCAAGTTTTATTTTCAATTATGGAGCTTCTTTACACTTCAAAGAAAGTTTAGGGCATCGACAATTCCATCTTCAAAGCCCTGAGATTTGAAATGGTTTTTGACAGTAACTCCTCCACAGAATGATGAAACTCTTGCCAGAATCTCCTTCCAAGGCTGCTGTCCATCTATCATGTCAATAATTTGAACTTAAAAGACAGAGAAGGGACAGCGGGCCAGGAACTGAGCCGCAGAGAATGACAGTAAATGAAAAGGGATGTAATCAGGAATCATCATGATGTTAAACAGCATGTGTCAAGAGAAGCAAAGAGGCAGTTCTGTCAGCTTGGCTGGCAAGGTGAGACCCAAATAAGTCACGTCTGTTTAATACAATCTGAGCATCAGTTGCAGCCAAGCCAAAAGCAATAACTAACTGAGGGAAACATGACATTACACCTGGCTCATGATATCTCCAAGAGTAATTTCTGACAATATTTCATGTGATTCCAATAGAACATGTTGTTCCCTGCAGCAGTTGTGACTTTGGAAAGCAGGTTAGGATTCATGGGAAATTGGAGAAGAAAATTATCAGGAATGTTGCAAACAAGCAAGAAGTCAATAAACTCGTTACTGATAGCCATCAAACGTTTTAAATAATGAAAACATGCTCAAGGGAAGCGGGAAAGTCAAGGAAACTAAGCTCAATAAATACTCAGAAATAAAGTAAGTATTAAAGGTATATAATGGGTATTAGAATGTGGCCAGTTCTTGTTGAACTGTGAATGAGAGTGTCTCATGGGTCTTGGAGCTGGAGCCTAGGTTTGTGAATTGTGCTTTGGACCTGGGTCAGTTTAATGATGGCTAATTCTCCAGTACCTTTTAAATCCTAGTTAATTACTCTTCAGTGGCTCAAAATTCTCAACTTTGGAAAGCACTTTTCAAGGTTCTAAAAAAATCTAAAAATTGTTAGATAGAATGAACAAGTTTCTGAAGAAATTGGAAGAGCCAGATTTCTTTCCTGAGAAGTATCCAGTCATAAACATATCTAAAAACGTCTTGGAAATATATCATATATTTGAGAAGTATAAAGCAGAGCTTTCATTTTCCCTACTACTAAACTCACTCTCATGTGTAATTATCTTACATCTTTATGGTTACATGCTAGTTGTGTGGGTCCTGGCTGAAGAACTAGTGAAAATTATATTCAATCAGGGGTTGGGAAAATGAGAAAAGATGGTTCAGATCAGAGACCACTGTTTCCAAAGAAAAATAGCTGTTCAAATAATATTATTCTTATGTTTCTGGATTAAATTGCAATTTTTGATTGTCTATTATAAAGAAAAATGTTGGCAAGATAATTAAAATTCTTTATGTAACTTATCAGTTATCATAAGAAAATGAAAGACCACATCACATAGTGGAAGAAATTGGAGTAGGAATTAGTCTATATTTAGTAGGTATCAGCTACTTTCCAGAATCAGAATAGTCACATATTTTGTACCAAGAAAATATATCAATAACAATATCTCGATCCCACCCCTAGAGATTTTGAATTAATTGGTGATTATAATGTCCATCTGAGGTTGAGAACCATTGGCTTTATTAGGATCCAGTGAAAACTAGTTCCTGTTCTTCTTCAGCACCTATTTTCATATGTTGCTGAGTTCTATACATTTCCTCAGACACATTCCCTGAGAGTCCCTGTACTACCTACAGTAACACAATTACCCTGAAACATATCCAGTGATTCTTAAATATTTTTCCACACTTGAATATGTGTAAAAACCTTTGATGCAGGATTCCTGTGGAGCAAGATGCAGTAGCCTATGTTATAAAACCTCTAATATTTGGCTTAGGATGGTTTAGTGGTCCACATTTTTCCTGAGATTTGAACTGTACCTCTCTAATGCCTCCCCTGCAAACCTAGTTATTCCTCCTCCATTCCTTTCCTGAGACAGCTCAAATATAATTTGCATGAAGCTTCTGGTATGACTTGAATAACTCTTCCCCAAAGAGAAATATGCCCCCCTCCACAATAAAAGCTTGGTCTCCAGCCTGTGGTGCTGTTGGGAGTGGTGGAATCTTAAATAGGTGGGCCCTAGTTGGTGGTTTTCCTGTCTTAAAAGAGGATTGTGGGACACTGATCTCTTCCTCTGTGTTTCATTTTGATCATGAGTTGAACAGTCTTCTTCTATTAGGTGTTTCCACTGTGATATACTAAACTGCTTTGTCCCAGGTCCCAAAACAATTATGTCAACTTACCATGGACTGAAATCTCCAAAACCATAAGCCAAAGTAAACAGCAATAGAAAAATAATTAACACAGACCCCTTATGAATAGTTTTGTCCCTAGGAACCAGTCATCTGTGTGTGGACAATATGGCCATAAGCAGTAGTCATATGCCAACATCTTGTGGTGATACTTAAATGTTAACTGCACAATGATAAAAACCTTCTTAACATGACACAACCAAGATTTTTACCAACAAACAAAGGAGCCATGGTCTATCCACACATTCATGAATAATCCCTGTGTGTTATCACTTGATGTATTACTTTGATTTACAAATTTCACGCTCAATTTTATTTCTCAGCATTCAAAGCATATATGCCAAAATGTTGGGTATTCAAGTAATGCTCCCGAAATTATAAAATCCTCCCTTGAAGTAAATAACCCAAGGTTATGGTTTATGTCTGGATGTCCTCCCAGTGCAGAAACTGTTAGAATTTTGGCAAGTCTTAGAGATGGACTAAATGCTTTTTGCATAAAGGATGCACAGCAAGAGAAACAGAGTGAAGAGAAAACCCACAGTGGGGAAAAAAGTTTTTGTTAGTTGTTCCTCAAAGGACTACTATTTATAATATATAAAGAATTGAAAAATATCAGACCTTGCAAATTCAAAGAACCAATCCAAAAATGGGTATCTGTGGTGAATACACACTTCTCAGATGAAGCAGAAACAGCAAATATATATATATGAAAATGTTAAATACCATTAGACATTCAAGAGATGCAAATTAAAACAGCTCTGAGATTCCATCTTACCCCAGAAAGAATGGCTATCATGCATGAGTCTTTGGGAGGCCAGGGGCAGAATGTTACTGTTTGTGTTTGGATGTCCCCCCAAAAGCCTTGTGCAGTCATGGAGGCAGGCTTCTAGAGTTTGTGATTGATTCATGGTCAAATGCTGGGATTATGGGTGTGAGTGCTATACCCACCCTAGGGTGGGTGGCCTACATAAAATATAAAGGACAGGAGTCTTCTCTTGTGCTCCTCCCTTTTTTTTTCTTGTTGCTTTTGCTGTCTTCCACAGCCATGACCAGTTGCCCCACTGCCACACCACCCTGCCTTTGAGCCAGTTGATTTTAGACTGAAACCTCCACAAACAGTGAGCTAAATGCACCTTTCCTTCCTTCATTTGGATGTCAGGTATTTTTTCTTAGCAACAAGAGAAAAGTAACCAATACACAAAGAGGTATGCTGATCTCCATAGGAAAAAAGAAGAAACTAAATCAAACAGGCCTTGATTATTCATCAGATGAGCCACTAACTTCCTTCGGAAGAAGGCAGTAGGGTGGTGTTGTAGTAAGAGTGAGTGCTGAGTGGCTTAAAGAATGAGACTTCCTGGAGATTAAAAAAAAAATCAGACATGGAGAAAAAAAACACTTTTTTCTAATAATGTTCATTTAAAAACATTTTTAAATTAATAATGTTAACTTCTAATTGAAGCATAATAGATATTCAGAAAAATAACCGGTAAGTATGGTAGCTTTAAAATGTACCAATAATGTCTTCACTACCCCTTGATCAGAAAAGGCAAATGTCACTACCAATTGGTTAAAGGAATAATTCAGCAGGAAGAAACAACAATTACAAACACCTGTGCACCAATACTAGCATACTCAACTTCATAAAACAAACACTACTGAACATAAAAAATTAGATAATCACCAAAGTGAGGGGCTTCAATATAACATTTCACAATAGATACATCAACTAGACAACAATAGCATTCACAATAGCATCAAGAAAAATTAAATACTTTTGTTTAACCTAACCAAGGAAGAAGGACTTTTCAATGAAAACTAAAATACTCTGAAAGTAGATCAAAGAAGACATTAGAAAATGGAATGATAACCCCTGTTTCTGAATAAGCGGGAGCAATATAGTCAAAACAACCATACTTCCAAAAGTGACATTTCGATTTAATGTGATCCCAATCAAAATACCTATAGCTTTCTTGTATATTGAGAAAAAACAATCTTAAAATTCATGCAGAACCAGAATAGACTTAGAATAGCAAAAGCAATCCTGGCCAATAAGAACGAAGTACAATGTATCACAATCCTGAACTCCATGTTATACTATAAAGTCACAGTGATAAAATAACATGATACGCTATTGGCTGAAAAAACAGACATGTTGATCAATGAAATGGAATAGAGGATGCAGAAACAACTCCAGGCACATTCATTTACCTGATCTTTGACAAAGAGAATAAAACTTAGGGTGGGTAAAAGATAGCCTTTTTAACAAATGGTAGGTAAATCGGCTATACACATGCAGAACTAGACTTATATCCCTCAATATGTAGTAAAATAAAATCAAAATGGATCAAAGATTTAATTATTAAAGCAGAAACAATTTGCTGGAATATAAAATAGGTAAAATTCCAGAAAATATAGGTATAGGCAAGGACTTTCTGAACAGAACTCCAATTGCACGAGAAATAATGCCAAGAATTAACAAACAAGATCATATCACATTAAAAAGCATGGCAAAGTAAACAACCAACATAGCAAGGAAACAACCTACAGAATGGAAAAACGTTATTGCCAGCTATTCCTTGGACAGAGGACTAAAATCCAGAATATATAAAGAACTCAAAAAAAAAAATAGACACCCAAAATAAAAGACCCAGTCAAAATTGGGCAACTGAAATGAACAGAAGAAGAAATACAAGTGACCAATAAGTATATGACAAAATGTTTGCAATCAATGGTTTAGAAAATACAAATTAAACCAATACTGAGATTCCATCTTACTTCAGAAAGAATGACTATCATCAAGAAATTAAATAAAAACAAGTGCTAGTGAAGCTGTGAGGAAGTGGTAAGCTGTATACATTCTTGGAAGGGGGATATAAACTAATAGAAACAATTTTTAAAATCAGCATGATGAGTTCTTACAAAACTAAAATTAGAAACTCCAATTGACCCAGCTATTTTCTTTCTAGGTAACGTCCCCAAAGAGTTAAAGACATCGTATGACAGTGAAACATGAATACCCATCTTTATAGCAGTGCAATTTGCAATTGCTAAATCTTAGAAATGTCTTGCATGTCCACTGATAGATGAATGGATAAAAAAATGTGGTTTTTACATACAAAATGGAATACTAGTCAGTCATAGAGAAAGATAAACTAGCCTTTTGTGGGACAATGGATACATCTTGAGGCCAAAATGTTAAGTGATATAAATCAGACACACAATCTTAAATATTACATGATTTCTGTTATATGAGAAACTCAAAATATAAAGAGCAAAATGAAAGGAGATAATAAAAAAAATTCTTTACTACCACTCCCTCCGAAGGAAAAACCAAATTCTGCTGCTAATGAATACGGGTCAGACTAATCAACTTACTTCAACAAATACAACATGATAGAAATGATTGTGTGGTCATAAAAATTCTTGTGGCTTCCTCTTTGCCCTGAACCACTTGCTCTGGAGAAAAGCAACTACTTTACTGTGAGGATACCTCAGTAGACCTATGGTGAGATCTATCTAATGAGGACTAAGGGCCCCTGCCAATAGTGAGCAAGGAACTAAGGCTTCCCACCAACTACCTCAATGCATCATCCTGGAAATCGTTTCTCCTGCTCCAATAAAACCTTCAGATGCCCACAGTCCCATCCCACAGTTTGGAAGGATAGGATCAAGAGAGACAGAAGTACCTAATTATGCTTCTATCCAATAACTAAAAATAATAAGTAATTGTAAATATTAGTTATTAATAATTAACACAATAAGTAATTATTGTTTAAATCTCTAAGCCTTGTGTAATTTATAAGGACAAAAAGTCAATAACTCATATGATAAGTGTACTGACTGTAGAATTTTCAGAAACTGAACACCTAGTGGGTAGATCAAAAGATAGAGGGTGACTTTATTTCAGAAACCCCTTTCCGTTTCTACGCAGTGACTACCCTCTTCCTGAATAGTAACTATAATCCTGACTTCTAATAGCACAGCTTTGGGGTTTTTTCTTTTTTGTACTTTTATGGAAATTGTATTAAACAGTATATGCTACTTCTGTCTGACTTGTTTAACATTAATATTTATGAAATTCACCCACATATTGTATTTATTTTATGTAACTAACATTCATGCCATAAAACTTTCCAATGTATGTATATATGCAATTTATCAAAATGCATGACATTAATTAATTTTATTTAATGATTTTTTACATCTACTAATATACAGTTTTAACATTTGGAAGTGTACTTGCCTGTGACCACCATCTATATGACTAATCTTCATTGCCATATAATTTTCTGATGTGTGCTTATATAAAATTTTTCTATATAAATGTAGGCATTATTAATTTTATTTAATGATTTTCACATCTACTAAAACAAAATTTAACATTTGGCATTGTAGTTGCCAGTAACCATCACTTTCTTTTTTGTAACTTACAGTTTACAAAACATTCATTGAATTAGAAAGAGATTAAATGACAGTATGGTGGGAGCAGAGTCAATCAAACACAGGATGTGGCACCATGATGACCATTTTGCTATACTAATACCAGTATTCTTGCAATAGAATTGACAACCAGATTCATAATACTTAATAGACCTCACCTAACAACTAAGGTGTTTAAGAAAAGGATTGGGACAGAAAAGAATATAACATGAGGACCAACAGCAGAGTGAAGGTCTTATAACTTCCAGTGCATATCTCTGCATTGGAGACATTCACTCACCAGAAACTTGACTCAATTTGTTCAGACCCCCCAGCTCTAGGAAAACATCAGCTCTCATTTTCTTATATCTTTTGTGGTGTCTTGTCTCAGGAATGCGTGATTAGCTTCTATTCTCCAGAGCAGCTATGGTTTCTCTCAAGGCTAGTTTCTTACTATTGGGTAAACAATCAAGAAAACAGCTATAATCTCCTCTTGAATTCTCATTTATTTGGATCTGGTATACAAAAACTAACAATTCCATGAAATCAAATTGAAAAGAAGATTCTATCAAGAGACAAAACCTCCTATGTCCTCAAGTGTGCCATAAAGGCAACCCCAACTGTTAAAATTTTCCTTGTGGGAACAAAAACTTTCTAGAAGTGCTTGAAGAAAAAAAAAAGAATTTGGAAGAAGATTTAAGATTTTACAAGACTAAAGAAGCAATAACACAATAGTAACAGATGCAATGGATGGAAATTGCACCATGATTCAAATGAAGTAACTACATAAAGCTTTTTGTTTTACTTAATTTTGAATGCTGACTATATTAATATTAGGTATTGGACATAGAAGATATATTAGTACCATGCAGTATTTTGGAACTATTGTTAATTTTTATATAGGCGGAAGATATAAGTGTGTTCATCGTATGCTATTTCAGTTGTTCTACTATTTTTTGAACATTTTTGCAACATAAACTTGGCAAAAATATTTTAAAGGACAAAATGCTAGGTTATATACTTATACAAAGTTGAGTGAAATCCAGTGAATGATTCATTGGATAGTAAATTTAAGGTTTTCTTCTTCAAATCATACCCAAGTAAATTTATTTATTAAATTAGAATATATTTTTGAGGTAACTTTCTAAAATGTTTATGTGGCAATAATTTTCTACTACTGATTAAAATTAAGCAAGACAACTAATTATGATTATCTCACATCAACAAGAGTTTGGCTTCAATTTTATCTTTTTATCTTATTTCAAATTTTATAGTTCAAGTATTTCAAACATACAAATAATAAAGTAATGAAGCAGTTTCCATTACTAAAATGCATTATTCAACTCATATCTGTCTTTAAGATAGAAAATGTAAATATTACCAACAAAGTATAGTCTCATTTTTCTCTGCCTTGTGCAACCTCTGTCCTCAGCTTCCCTAGAAGTAACCATTCCCAGAGGCTGTTTACAAACTTCATGAAGTCTTTTGTTATATATATATATATATATATATATATATGCAACAATGTAATTTGAGTTTAAAAATTTAGATGAATTTTAACTGTCTGTCTACATCTTTTAAATTGACTTTGTGATTTATTCAGGAAAAACTATGTCATTTTAAGTTATTGACTTCATTGGCCACAGTTCATTCACTCACTGACAGACTATGTACTGCTACTTCTCTTGAATCTGATAGACTGTGCTCAACATCCATGTATATGTGAACATTTCCTTGTGAACATATACAACACTTTCTCTAGGGAATCTATCTAGAAAAAGACTTGCTGGGCTACTTGGAAAAACACGTCTCCAACCAAATAAATAACTTTTGAAGCCAATTGTGTTTTTGTCACTTCCCCAAAATTGATTGTGTTTTGATTGCTAGGAGATAAATATAGTTGACTTTCTACAAGATGGTATCTGTTTACTTTTACTTGTTGTGTGGTGTTACCATGAACATGGAACCACTTTAAATAAAATTCTGAATTTGGCTTCTGTGCATTATTTATTATTCCTTTTCTGGGGGGTCAGTTTAGCAAAGCATTCAAAAAGATTTTTAATATTTATGTATACTCTTATTTAATTTTTATTTAATTCAAAGTACCTAGTATATGATTTTTTCCAAAGCCAGGAATCACAGTTAGTTTTTAATTCAATTGCAATTTATTTTTGTATATGTAAGAAAGATACGTTTTCCCCTCCCATATAAATTGCCAGCACCATTAATTAATTAATCCATTCTTTCTCCACAACTTTGTAATGTTATTTGCTATATTCCAAACCAAGGGATTGGGATAGATATAACCCTAAGTTTCCTTTTCAATATATTTGATTTTCATCTCTGCTATGTTATGATACCATAGTAGTTTTTGTATACTTGATTTATAAACTAATAAAAGATGAATCTTCTCTTCTTGTTTTTTTTTATTTAAGCAGAAAAAAAGACATATGTAACAAAGACAAAAAACAAAACAGACAAACAAACGACTAGAGTAAATGCACAACAGTAACATTACAGGTTTATAAAACAGGATGATAGAAACTTGACAATGGTTGCAATATTGCATATGGTTATCTTTAAAATGGTTGTTTACATTAACAGATATAGACATGTAAAATTGAGCTAACCATATCAGTATTAATTGTTCTTTCTCGATAATGAATACATTCAGCAGTGTGTTCATTTTAGTTATCTTACATATACATATATACAGATTTATATCTTTTCCTTTTCCCTTCCCTCTTTCCCCCTTTTCCCTTTCCAGTTACTTTTGCTCTTTGAGCTGTTTTTTACCCTTCCATAGTATTTATTATAGATATTGGATCATATATACCTTTTCAGTTTCTTGCACTAGGGAGACAATACTGTATTTACACATGTGGGTTTGATTTATTTCACTTATGAGTATGGTCTCAAGTCATGACCATTTACTTATAAAAGTCTCAATGCAATCTTTCTTAATAGTTGAGGAGTACTCCATTGTATAAAAATACCACATCTTTTTTATCCATTCTTTGATTGATGGGCACTTGGGTTGTTTCCAGGATCTGGCTGTTACAAATTGGGTTGCTATAAACATGGGTGCACAGATATCACTGTGGTATGATGTTTTCAATTCTTCTGGGAAAATGCCCAGCAGTGGGATAGCTGGGTTAAATGGAATCTCTAATCCTAGCTTCTTGAGGAATCTCCACACTGACTTCCACAGTGGTTGCACCAGTCTACACTCCCAGCAACAGTGGAGAAGAGTTCCTTTTTCCCCAAGGCCCTCCAGCATTTGTTGTTGCTTGATTTTTAAACTTGGCCATTCTTTCTGGAGTGAGATGGTATCTCAGCATTGTTTTAATTTGCATTTCCAGAATGACCATTGATGTTGAACATTTTTTCATATATTTATTTGCCATTTGCATTTCTTTCTCTGAGAATTATGTATTCATCTCAGATGCCCATTTTTGGATTGGGTCCTTGAATTTTAGGGGCCTGATTTCTTTCAATTCTTTATATGTTTTATATGGAAGTCCTTTGTCTGATGGAAAATTGGCTAAGATATTTTCCCAATTCTTAGGTTTTCTTTTTACTCTGTTGGAGATTTCCTTTGACATGCAAAAACTTTTTAGTAAGATGAGATCCCAGTTATTGATTCTGGGAAGTGTTTCCTGTGCAATTTGATTTTTGTTCATGAACTCTCTGCCTACTCCTATGTCATCAAGATTTTTACCTACTCTGTCTTCTAGTAAGTTTAGTGTCTCTGTTTTAATATTAAGATCTTTCATCCATTTTCACTTTATTTTAGTGCATGGTGATAGGCATGGATCTAGTTTTAGTTTATGGTGTATAAAAAGCCAGTTTTTCCAGCACCGTTTGCTAAAGAGGCTATCTTACTTCCAATGTACATGTTTGGCCCCTTTGTCAAAAATAAGGTGGCTAAGTGTGTTTGTAGTTGTGGCTGTATCTTCTAATCTATTCCATTGATCTTCAGGTCTGTTTTGATTCCAGTACCATGCTGTATTTATCACAGTAGCTTTGTAGTATAGTTTCAAGTCAGGGATTGTGATGCCTCCTGCCTTCCCTTTGTTGCCCAGAATTCCCTTTGCTATTCTAGGTCTTTTCTGGTTCCAGATGAATTTCAGGAATAGTTTTTCTAGCTCTGTGAAGTAGGCAAGTGGTATTTTGATTGGGATTGCATTGAATCTGTATAATAATTTTGGGAGAATGGCTATTTTCACGATGTTTGTTCTTCCTATTCATGAACAGGGAATATCTTTCCATTTTCTGAAATCTTCTTTGATTTCCTTCTTTAGCGTAATGTAATTTCTACTGTATAGATCTTTTACTTCCTTTTTTAGATTGATTCCTAAGTATTTCATTTTTCTGGATGTTATAGTGAAGGGTGTGGTTTCCCTTATTTCTCTATCGGTAACTTTGTTGTTTGTGTACAGGAATGCTACTGATTTTTGAGTGTTCACCTTGTATCTAGCTACATTACTGAATTTGGTTATTACTTCTAGAAGTCTTCTAATGGATATTTGGGCATCTTCTATGTAGAGTATCATATCATCTGTAAATAATGATAATTTCACTTCTTCCTTTCCTATCCTTATTCCCTTTATTTCTTTCTCTTGTCTAATTGCTCTGGCTAATATTTCCAGAACTATATTGAATAGGAGTGGTGATAATGGACATCCTTGTCTTGTTCCTGATTTTAGGTTGAAAGTTTTCAGTTTTTGTCCATTTAGTAAGATGTTGACTGTTAGTTTATGATATATGGCTTTTATCACGTTGAGGTAGAGACCATCTATTCCGATTTTCTGTAGGGTTTTTGTCATGAATGGGTGTTTGATTTTGTCAAAAGGTTTTTCTGCATCTATTGAGATAATCATGTGGTTGTTGTCCTTGGTCCTGTTGATATGGTGTATTACATTTATTGATTTGCATATGTTAAATCATCCCTGCATTCCTGGGGTGAATCCCACTTGATCATGGTGTATAATCTTTCTGGTAACTTGCTGCATTCTATTTGCCAGTATTTTATTCAGGATTTTTGCATCTATGTTCATTAGGGAGATTGGTCTGTAATTTTCTTTTTTGGTTGGGTCTTTCTCTGGTTTTGGTATTAGGGTAATACTTCTTTCCAGGAATGAGTTAGGAAAACTTGCTTCCCTTTCAATTTCATTGAAGAGTTTGAGGAGTGTTGGCATGAAGTCTTCCCTAAATTTCTTGTAGAATTCAGCAGTGAATCCATCAGGGCCCGGGCTTTTCTTTGTTGGTAGGGTCCTAATTACATTTCCAATTTCATTAGCTGAAATTGAGTTATTGAGCAGCTTTACATCTTCTTGACTCAGTTTCGGTGATTCATAGGTTTCTAGGAATCTGTCCATTTCTTCTGTGTTATCAAATCTATGTGAGTAAAGGTTTTCAAAGTAGGTATTGATCTTCTGTATTTTTACAGGGTCTGTAGTGATTTCACCCTTTTCATTTCTTATTGCATGAATCTGAGTTTTTTCTTTCCTCTTCTTGATAAGGTTGGCTAGGGATTTATCAATTTTGTTTACTCTTTCAAAGAACCAACTCTTTGATTTATTAATTCCTTATATTGTTTTCTTAGTTTTAATTGCATTAATTTCTGCCCTAATCTTAATAATTTCCTCCCTACTTTGGGCTTTGGACTTAACTTGCTCTTGCTTTTCTAGAAGTGTGAGGTGCAGCATTAGGTTGTTTATGTGTGTTCTTTCCATTTTTCTGATGTGGGAGTTTAGTGCTATAAATTTCTCTCTGAGGACTGCTTTCATTGTATCCCACAGGTTCTGGTAATTTTTATTTGCATTTTCATTCAATTTTAGATATTGTTTAATTTCTTCTTTAACCTCTTCTGTGACCCATTGGCTATTTAGGAGAGTATTATTTAATTTCCATGTGTTTATGTGGTTATTGTAGGTTTTTTTGTCATTCATTTCCAATTTTACTGCACTGTGGTCAGATAATGTGCATGAAATTATTTCAGTTCATTTGTATTTACTTAAGCTTGCTTTGTGGACCAGTATATGATCTATTTTAGAGAATGACCCATGTGCAGCTGAGAAGAATGTGTATTCTGATGTTGATGGGTGGAATACTCAGCACACATCTACTAGGTCCATTTGTTCACAAGTTGGATTCAGTTCTGTGATTTCTTTGCTAATTTTTTGTTTGGTTGATCTGTCTCTCTGTGACAGTGGGGTGTTAAGGTCCCCTGTTATAATGGTATTATTGTTTATTTGGTTTTTCATATCTATTAAGAATTGTCTTACATAGCTGGGTGCTCCCATATTCGGTGTATATATATTTATGATTGTGATCTCTTCCTCTTGAAGTTTTCCTCTAACAAGTATGTAGTGACCTTCTTTATCTCTTTTGATCATTTTGGTTTGAAGTTCGCATTGTCTGCAAACATAATAGCTACCCCTGCTTTTTTCTGGGTTCCTGTTGCATGGAGTATTGTTTTCCCACCTTTGATTTTTAGTCTGTGAATTTCCTTTTGAGTGAAATGTGTTTCTTGTACACAGCATATTGTTTGATTTTGTTTCTTAGCCCACTCTGCTAGTCTGTTTCTTTTTATTGGTAAGTTGAGACCATTTACATTGACTGATATGTACTGGCTCATCCCTGTCATGATATCTTTCTGTTGTTGGTTTTCTACATTTTCTGTTTAATTATTTGCCCTACTTAGTGGTTTCCTTTTGCTGTTATTCTTAAGATTGTGGCTATCTTTGTCGCTTTCTAGAGTGTCTTTCAGTACTTTTTGTAGTGTTGGTTTGATGGCCATAAATTTCTTCAGTTCTTCTTTGTCATGAAGGTATCTTATTTCTCCATCAATTTTTAAGGATAGTTTTGCAGGGTACATCAATCTGGGTTGAAAGTTGTTTTCTTTCAGGATTTGAAATACTTCACTCCAAGCTCTTCTTAACTTAAAGGTTTGTTTTGAGATGACTGCCGTGATTCTGATAGGCTTTCCTTCATAGGTGATCTGTTTCTTTTCTCTAACAGCTTTCAGTATTTTGTCCTTTTGCTTTATTTCTGATACCCTTATTATTATATGTCAGGCTGAAGATTTATTTTGGTTGTGGTTAATTGGGGTTCTGTATGCCTCAGTTACCTATATTTCAGATTCTCTTCCCATGTTTAGAAGGTTTTCTGCTATTATTTCTGTGAATCGTCTTCGCAGGTCATTAGTACTGACCCCTGCTTTTTCATTGATGCCTATTAATCTTATGTTATTTCTCTTGGCATCATCTTGCAGCTGTTGAATTGTTGTTTCTTGGTTCCTTACTATTTTTAGGAGATCTTTTCTTTCGTGGCCCTGATCTCCCATGCTGTCTTCAAGATCTGAGATTCTATCTTCAGCTTCGTTTAAGCAGTTTTTCAAACTTTCCATGGAGTTTTTCATTTCCTGCATTTCCCTTTGCATCTGTTTCATGCATTCTGTTTGTGTCTTATATTGTGCGTTCAAAGTTTCGATCATTTTCTTAAGTTCTTCTATTTTTTTTATCTTGCTCTTCTTTAGAAACACACAATATTTCTTTAATAATGATTCTTATTTCATTTTTTAGCTGAGAGAATATTTCTGATTTGAATTTCTCTATAGCTTCATCGAGCTGTTTCTTACTGCATTTTCTATCATTTCAGAAAGTTCAGTTGTGTGACTCCCAGTGTCTCCCATTTCAGTGTCTCTTGGGTTTGTTCTCAGTGGGCTGGGGGACTGAGACTGCCTCTTGGTCTTTCATTTTGTCATTTTCTTCTAGAGCCTATGTGGCTCTGTGTCCTGCAAGGCTGACCCGGTTTTCCCCTGGTGGGTTGCGCTGAGTCGTGGGACCCAGTAGAGCTGGATCTTGTGTGCAGCAAGTGAGGGCAGCCTCCAGGGGCACGTGGGTGGAGCCTCCACCTTCCTGTGTGAGGTCCAAGGCCTCCCCATCCCAGGGAGCTAGGCAGAGTGTACCCCGGAGTGTGGCGCCACCCTGACCCTAAGTCTGGCTGCAAGGAGTTCAGGGGCTCTGCTGTACCAGGCGAGCCTGGTTGAGTCCCAGGCCTACAGTGCAAGGGCCTTGCTTCTGGCTGAGTGGGGCCTGCGAGCTCTAGGTTGCAGCGCAGGCTGCTCCACTGAAGTGTGGAGCTCGCGCGGGCTCTGCACTCTGGTAGGGGAAGCCCAAGCTCTCCAAGGCCCTGCAGTTATGCTGGTCAGTCCCTGATGAGCAGCTCTGGGGTCCTGGGCTGGGCTGGGCTGAATATCTCTGTGTCCTGCGAGTCTGGCCGAGAGTTCCTCTGGTGGGTCGCACTGAGCCGCGGGACCTGGCAGAGCTGGATCTTGTGTGCAGCAAGTGAGGGCTGAATCTTCTCTTCTTATATTTTGTATTAAGCTACTTTGCCTATATTTGGCTTTTAATTGTCCTGTATGAATTACAGGATTGGCTGTATAATTCTGAGACAGGAAAATTGTTGAGATGTTACTTAGTGTCTCATTTGATATATGGACAAATATGGAAAAGTCATTATGACATTAAATATTTTCATCTCTTCCTTTCTTTGTTAATGTTTTATGTCTTTCAATAAAATTCAACATATCATCATGACTCCAAATGTATTTGCCTCTAGTAACATAATAACAAAAATCAGACCATAAAATCACACAAACTCACAAACCCATAATCGGAGTTGACTCTATTAACATTTTCAAGTAATTAACAAAACATGCATCCAAAATATTTTTGTTGAAAACTTGAATGACATTATTAATTATCTTTAATTGGCACATACAGAGTCTCATATCCAATAACTGCAGAATACTCATTTTTTCCCTTTTTGGTTGTCTTTTTTGAAACAAAACAAAACAAAGCAAAAGATAGAAATGATACAGAATTTCAAAAAAAATAGTAGGAAATTAACAGTAGTTAATATATTGCATAATGTTATTTTAGAAGTAGTTGTTCAGGTTACGAGATTAGGCATGATAAAAAGGATCAAATGTTATGGTTTATATTTCTATGGCCCCCCCCCATGTCTCATGTAATCTTGGCATGGATATAGCTGAGTCTATTTTTGGTGATTGGTTTGTTGTCTGGCGCTAGGTATGGGAATGTGAATGTTGCACCCACCCAGGAGTGGAGCCAATATACAGTGTAAGGGTGGGAAGAAGGTGTGTCTTCTCTCTCTCTTGCCGGTTTGTGCCTTGCTGTTTGTGGCAGCCATGAATGGCTGCCCTGCCACGTCTCACTACCTTGGAGCCAACTGAGTATGGACTGAAACCCCCAAGAACGGTAAGAAATAAACCTTTCTTTCCCTAATTTTAGGCCTCAGGTATTTTGTCTCAGCAAGAAGAGAAAAGTAATGAAGTCATCAAATAATCAAAAAATGAGAACAAAAACTGTTCTTTTTGATGAACTTAGAGATTGGTAGTATAGTTATCTATCTTGTATATCTATACACATACACGCACATATATGTATACCTATGTAAATATAATCTTTTCCCTTCTTCCTTTTCTCCCTTCCCCTATCCCAAATGTTCTTTCATTTTGAGTACTTTCTTTCCCTTTCATTTTCACAATATGTACTGTACATTTTGAATCTTATTATTATTTTTTTTATACTAGGGAGACACTATGATATTTACACATGTGAGTTTGATTTATTTCATTTATGAGTATGGTCTCAAGTTGCAGTCATTTATCTATAAAAGTCTCAAGTTTATCCTTCTTTATAGTTGAGTAATACTCCATTGTATAAAATTACTCCATCTTTTTTATCCATTTTGTGGTTGATGGAAATTTGGGTTGTTTCCAAGACTTAGCTATTACAAATTGTACTGCTATAAACATAGGTGCACATGTATTGCTGTGGCATGACATTTTCAATTCTTCTGGGAAAATATCCAGAAAGGGAATAGCTAGAGTGAATGGCACCTTGAATTCTAGTTTTATGAGGAATCGCCACACTGATTTCTGCAGTGGTTGTACCAGTCTACACTCCCAACAACAGTGGAGAAGCTTTCTTTCTTCCCACAGTCCTGCCAACATTTGTTATTGATTCATTCCTTGATGGCAGTTATTCTTTCTGGAGTGAGATGGAATCTCAATGCTGTTTTATTTGTATTTCTCAAATGACCAGTGATGTTGAACATTTCTTCATGCATTTATTTGCCATTTCTTTTCTTTGTCTGAGAAGTGCATGTACATCTCAGATACCCATTTTTGGATTGGGTCTTTGAATTTGGAGGGGGCCTGATGTTTTTCAATTCCTTATATGTCCTAGATAGAAGTTCTTTGAGGGTTAGTTGACTAAAATTTTTTCCTATTCCGTGAGTTTTCTTTTCACTTGGTTGGTAGTTTCTTTTGAAGTGCAAAAACTTTTTAATAGGATGAGATCACAGTTGTTGATTCTTTGAAGTACTTCCTGTGTGATTCATGTTTTGTTCCTGAACTCTTGGCCTATCCCTAGGTCTTTAAGATTTTTACCTACCTTGTCTTGCAGTAGATTTAGTGATTCCATTTTACTATTTTTATCTTTGATCCATTTTGACTTTAGTTTAGTTTATGGTGATAGACATAGGTCTAGTTTTAGTCTTTGGCATGTGGAAAGCCAATTTTTCCAGCACCATTTATTAAAGATGCTTTCTTTCTTCCAGTGAACATGTTTTGCCTCTTTGTCAAATATAAGGTGGCTGAGCATCTCTGTAGTGTTTGCATCTTTTAATCTATTCCATTGATCCTCAGATCTGTTTTTTGCCAGTACCATGTTGATTGTATCACAGTAGCTTAGTAGTATCATTTCAAGTCAGGGATTGTGATGCCTCCTGCCTTGCCTTTGTTGCCCAGGATTGTTTTTGCTATTTTAGGTCTCTTCAGTTTCCAAATTAATTTCAGGAATGTTTTCTCTAAATCTGTGAGATATATTCATGGTAGTTTTATCAGGATTGCATTAAATCTGCATAACAGTTTTGGGAGTAACAGTTTTTACTATGTTCATTCTTCCTATTCAAGAGCAAGGGATATCTTTTCATTTTCTTATATTCTTGTTAATTTTCTTTTTTAGAGTATTATAATTTTCAATGTATGGATCTTTTACAACCTTTGTTAGATTGATTCCCAAGTATTTCATTTTCTTTGGGTTCTACTGTGAAAGGTGTTACTTCCAAAATTTCTCTCTCAGTGAGTTTGTTGTTTGTGTACAGGAATGATATTGAGTTTTGAGTGTTGCATTTGTATCCAGCTAGGCTACTGAATTTGCTTATTAACTCTAGTAGTCTTTCAACTGAGTTTTTCAGGTCTTCTATGCAGAGTATCATGTCATCTGCAAATAATGGTAGTTTAACTTCTTCCTTTCCTATCCTTATTCATTTTATTTCTCTCTCTTGTCTAATTGCTCTGGCTAATGTTTTCAGAATTATATTGAGTAGGAGTAGTGATAGCAGATATTATTTTCTTTTTCCTGATTTTAAAGTGAAAGCTTTCAGTTTTTGTCCATTTAGTATGATGTTGGCTGTTGGTTTGTCAAAGACAGCTTTTATCAGATTGAGGTAGAGACTATTACAATTTTCTGCAGAGTTTTTATAATTAATAAGTGTTGAACTTTATCAAAAGTTTTTTCTGCATCTAATGAGACGATCATGTGATTTTTGTGTTTGGTTCTGTTGGTGTGGTGTGTTACATTCACTGATTTGCATATGTTGAATCATCCATGCATTCCTGAGATGAATCCCAGTTGGTCATACTGTACAGTCTTCTTGATGATTTTCTGCACTGTTTGCTAGTATTTTATTGAGAATTTTTGCATCAGTGTTCATTATGGAGATTGGCCTATACTTCTTTTGTTTGGGTCTTTCTCTGGTTTAGGTATCAGGGTAATACTTGCATCCAGGAGTGAGTTAGGGAGAACTATTTCCATTTCAGCTTAATTAAAGAATTTAAAGAGTATTGGTGCTAAATCTTCTCTAAATTTCTTATAGAATTCAGTCATGAATCCATTAGGCCATGGGCTTTTCTTTGTTGGTAAGTTTTTAATTAACATTTTCAATTTCATTAACTGATATTGGGTTATTCAAAATTTTTATATCTTCTTGATTCTGTTTTGGCTATTCGTACTTTTCTAGGAATCTGTCCATTTTATCCATGTTTTCCAGCCTATGCAAGTAGATAGTCAAAGAAGGTGTTGATGATCTTCTGAATTCCCACAGGATCTGTAGTAATTTCACCCTTTTCATTCCTCATTGCATGAATTTAAGTTCTTTTTCCTTTTCTGCATAAGATTGGCAAGGGGTTTATCAATTTCATTTATCCATTCAAAGAATAAACTCTTCAAATCATTAATTCTATGTAATTTTTTCTTAGTCTCCATTACATTAATTTCTACTCTGATCTTTATAATTTCCTCCATTCTATGAGTTTTGGTCTTGACTTGCTCTTCTTTTTCTAGAAATTGGAGCTGCAGAATTAAGTTGTTTATTTGTGTTTGTTCTGTTTTCCTGATGTGAGAATTCATTGCTATATATTTATCTGTTAGGACTGCTTTCATTGTGTTCCACCGGTTCTGGTATGTTGTATCTGCATTTTCATTAAATTGTAGATATTGTTTAATTTCTTCTTTAATTTCATCTGTGACCCATTGGTCACTCAGGAGGGTATTATTTAATTTCCATGTAGGTTTTGTGGTTTCTTTTGTGATTTATTTCCAATTTTAATGCACTATGCTCAGATAATTTGCATGGGATAATTTCAATCCCTTTGCATTTACTTAATCATGTTTTATGAACTAACATATGGTCTACTTAAGAGAATATCCCAAGAACATCTGAGAACAGTGTACATTCTGATGTTCTTGGGTGAAACATCCAGTAAGTCCATTTATTCACAGGTTTGCTTCAGTTCTGTTCTTTCTTTGAAGACTTTTTGTCTAGTCGATCTGTCTCTTTGTGACAATGGAGATTAAGGTCACTTGTTACAATTGTGTTATTGCATACTTGATTTTTCATGTCTATTAGTATTTGTCTTCTATAGTTGGGTGCTCCTGTACTTGATGTGTATGTATTTATGATTGTTATCCCTTCCTCTTGAATTTTTTCCCCTAACAAGTATGTAGAGACCTTTATCTCTTTTGATCATTCTTGGTTTGAAGTTCACATTATCTACAACCAAAATAGCTACCCCTACTTTTTTCTGGGTTTCTGTTGCATGGAATATTGTTTTTCAACCTTTGACTTTCGGTCTGAGTTTCTTTTTGAGTCAAATATGTTTCCCGTATACAGCACATCTTTGAATCCTGCTTCTTGATCCATTCTGTCAAAATACTACTTTAATTAGTGAATTGAGGCCATTTACACTGATGGTTCATCAAGTTAAGAAGAGCTCAGAGTGAAGTATTTCCAGCCCTGAAAGAAAACAACTTCCAACCCAGATTGATGTACCCTGCAAAACTATCTTTTAAAATTAATGAAGAAACAGGATACTTCTATGACAAAGAACTACTGAAGGAATTCATGACCATGAAACCAACCCTACAAAGAATACTATAGGACATTCTAGAGAGAGATAAAAAAGACTACAGCTCCAGAAACAGCAGCAGAGGGGTATCACTGAGCAGAGCAGACAATTGAATGGAGAGGAGAAGTAGGCAGCCAATGACAGGAAAATAGTATGGCAGGGACGAGGCAGTGCATGTTGGCCATAACCATTAATATAGATGGCCTCAATTCACCAATTAAAGAACCACAGGCAGAGTGGATTAGGAGACAGGATCCATTAATATGCTTTATATGAGAAACACATTTAACTCGAAAGGGGGTTCATAGACTGAAAGTCAAAGGAGAGAGAACAATGCTCTATGTGACAGGGAACCAGAAAGAAGTGGGGGTAGCTTGCCCATTAACTGCATAGTGGACAAGAAAGACATGACATTTTTATCCAATGGAAAGCTACTCAGCTATAAAGAAAGATAACCTCTAGGCTCTTGTAGGTAAATGGATACAACTTGAGATAATGTTCATGGATGAAATATTTCAGTCAATGGGTGAACATTGTGTTGTCTCCATAGTATAAAAAACTAAAGGAGTTAGTGAGATTTAAAATATACAATACATATTGTGAAACTGAAAGGGGAGGAAATGTCTAGAAAGGGAAGGCAGTGATTTGAAGCCCATGTTGTTTTCATTGTTCTGTTTAGTTTGGTTTTATTCTGTTTTGGTTTGTCTAGTTTTATTACATTTGATGGCATGGACAGTTATTTCAAAGATAACAAAATACATTATGGTAGCAGTTGTTGACATCCTATTACCTTGTTTTGAAGCCCTGTATTACTTTCATTGTTTTGTTTTGAGTGATTTTATTCTATTTTGATTTGTTTGATTGTATTATGTCTGATTATAAAGGAAATTACTTAGAAGATAACAAGAGGCATTGTGGTAACCACTGTTGTTTTACTATTGTTTTGAAGTCCAATATTGCTTCCATTGTTTTGCTTTTATTGGTTTATTCTGTACTACTTTGTTTGATTTTATTATGCCTGATGGTATGGGCAGTAATTTTGAAGATAACAGGAGACATTATGGTAGCCATTATTGATTTCCTTTTATCTTTTTTTGAAGTCATATACCGTGATCATTGTTTTGTTTTGATTGACTCTATTCTGTTTTTTTGTTTGTTTGTTTGTTTGTTTGGTTTTATTCTCTTCAAAAGAAAAAAAATTACACTTAAAATTTTGAAAGTATTTTGAACTAAGTGAAAATAAGAATATGGCATAAATTGTTGAATACAGCCAAGTCAATGCATTGAGAGATTTTCCACTTTCAAAGAGCTACAAAAATAATAGAAAATTAAGTCCTCAAATAATATAAATAAAAAAGAGAAAAATGTAATGACATAAAAATTAGATTTGTAATACAGGAAAATCAGAAGCTGGTTTTTGAAAATAATAAAATTGATAAACTTTGAGTACTACTTATATAGAAAAAGAAAAACTCAATAAAAGTAATAGAAAAAGAGTGAACATTGCTTACCATTTAGCTATTAAAGATATAATATAAAACCTTATGAAGATAAATTTGACAATTCAGTATTAAAGGACAAATTCCTGGGAAGTTATAATTTATCAAAACCATACAAAAAAGAAATAGAACTTATAAGTTATTAGAATTAATAAAAATAAATTCAGTCAATGGATACAATATCAAAAATGTGTTTATATACCAGGAACAAAAAGGGATTGGGTATTATACTTTTATAAAAGCATCAAAAGACACCACATATTTAGGATTAAGTCTCAGAAAAGACTGGAAAAGAATTTGCTGGAAACTACAAAGCATACCTGAGATGAATTATAAAAGTCCTAGATGAATAGAGAAATACAGTATGTTCACTAATGCATCCTGCTGTTTATCAAGGAAAAAAGATCACTGTAAGAATTCTATTCTTTCTAAATTAGCCTTTAAGTTAACAGCAATTACAAGCAAAATCTTACCATATTTTTAAATAAAAACTGATGACTCCAAAATTTTGGTGAAAACTCAGCGTTCAGAAAAGCCAAGGTAATTCTTATAAGAAAATAAAGCTGCATGACTTGCAATCATAGATATTAAAATTCCCTGTAATACTACAATAATTAAGACAGTGTGTTACTGGCACAAGAATAAACAAGTAGACCAATGGTATAGAATAGAGGCCAGACACATATCCATTTTATGAAGTCACGTTATTTACGGTAATACACCCATGTAATTCAGGGGGTGAACAGATGGTGTATCAGTCAGGGTTCCATCAGAAGTTGTAAACCACACCAGTAAAATGAACAAAGAGAGTTTAATATAAATCATTGTTCACAGTATAAAATGTAATTAGCTATTATAAGGGCAAGTGGAGAACTGTAAGGTGTAACAACTGCAGAAAGCAGTTACCACCATTCTGGCTGAAGGATCAAAGGGAAAAGCTTTGAAAGTGAGAAGAAGGGGCTTGCAGAGCTGATACTCAGCTGGTGTTGGTGCTTATGAACTGAGAGGAGAGGCTTGTGGGGCTGAGTCCATAGCCTTCTAGAGTGAAACATTCCTGGGGTACCACTCAAGAAATCATCAAACACAAACGCTTTCATGCCCTCCAGCACTGACGTCACCATCTAGCAACACCTCTTAGTAGAAATTAAGGGTAAGCTAGCCAGAAAATCAAATGTAATTTGCAAAATTTCAGCCTTAGCAGCAGATAGAAAAGAGGTTTTGGAGCTGAAAGATAATAACCTAATAACTGACACATGTAGTCAGAGCAATAAATGTCAGAGCAACTGTATTTCCATGTTGTAAAAAATGACCTTTAACTTCTATTTCAAATCATAACTAAAAATGAATTCAAGATGAACCATAGACCTATCTGTGAAGGAAATTAAACTTCTAGACGAAATGGGATATCTTTATAACCTTGAGATAGGCAAAAATATCTTATATAGACACAGAAGCATTACACTGAAAGAAGGAACTGATAAAATGTACTTTGATATAATTACAAACTTCATCATTAAAAGGGTGAAAAGTGTGAAACTTCATTGTTAAAAGGATGAAAAAATGTGTTACAGTTTGAGAAAAAGCATTTGAAATAGTTATAAATAATGGAATGAAAGCAATTTACTTATAAGAAGGACAGAATGACAGATATAAAGGCAGTCACTGATTGGCCTATGGATTTCATTAGACAGATATTGTCAAGCCTCCAGCTTTATGAGTCACGGCAGTCTTCGATTTGACCCCAACTGAAAAGACTTAAACTTTGTATATTTACAAAGCAGCCTCTCCAATTATGAAGAAGAGAAACAATTTAATTTAAAAAGAGGTAAAGTGCTGAAAAAATCCTCCAGATTATAAAAACGGCCTATAAACATATAGATCGTTAATTGTCACAGAAATTTAAATTAAAATTACAATGAGACAGACTCATTTATCCATTAAAATTATGGACATTGATAATCATTAGAGAGGCTGTGGAATAACTAAAACTGTTACACTGATGGAGAGTACAAAATAAATGATAATTTTGAAGAACTGTTTGACAGTGTAAGAAAAGCTAAATTTAAAAATACCCTATAATGAAGAGATTCCACTCAAGTATTTTCTTAATAGATATAGCACTTTTGTGCACCAAAAAACATATGCAAGAATGTTTATAGTAACTTTATTGTGACAGCTAAAAGCTGGAAATGACACATCTCCACTAAAAATATAAAAGGTAAACAAATTATATTACATTCACATAATAAAATACTGCGCAACAATGAACAAATTGTGTTAAGTGGAATAAAGGGATTAATCATACACATACAAAGTTGAATGAAAAATGTCAGATCTATAGAGTGCATGCTATTCTATCTACATGCAATTGAACAACAGTCAACAGTGTTCTCTTTGTAATGTTATGTCATCTTTAACCATTTTCAATTTATTAAGTTTTCATTTTCTTTCATATTACTATTCTTTAAATTCTTAGGCTTCTATTGTCTATTGATTTTTTGCTAAAGCTTTTATCTGTAGTTACACTTTTTTTGTTATGAGCTCATTTTTAGAATGGCTTAGTAACTTTTTTTCCTGTTGTGGATATTGATTTTTGACTGAGTTGTGGGACTTTCCAGGGATACAGTAGGCCTGGGAAAAATTGTCATACTAATTTTTTAGTTTAGCTGTTTTCAATGACTTTGGTTGTAAAAATTTCAAATTTTTCATTATTTTGTAATTTCAGCCCCAAACTCTCAAGTGAGACTTTTGCTTCCCAGATTCCAAATGGAGACTTCCAGGTTCTCTGCCTTATCTTTTGGTAGGTGAATTTTAACCAGCTAATTATTCTATCCTTTTTCCTTTCTGCTGAGGGCAAAATGCATTGAGGATGATGGCTTGATTTGGAAATTTTAGCCCCATGACTCCACTCAGCAGGTGCAAGCCCACATATTTTACCCAAGTGTCTCAAGTGCAGTAATACCTTCAGAGCATCATCTGAGCCAAGTCAAATGCCCTGTGGTTTCATGGCAAGAACTTAACTCCAAAGAGGTCTCTATTTTGAATTCTTCACAGGCCAGTTGTTCATTTTAAAATTTTTTGTACCTAATACCTGCAGTCTACTATATAGATGCATATTAACATTTATTGAATTCTAATATATAATGCAAAAATTGTTTGTATATAAATGTCCTTCACTAACGAAATTTCAAGGTCTGTGAGGTCAGGGATTACATCTACTTGTCTTAGTATTTTAAATATATGATAAAATATGAAGCAAATTGTTTGTCAATAAATTCAATAAACGTATTGGAGTATACCAAATGAAGAAAGACTATTTTACTGGGAAATAAGAGAAATAATATTCTCTGTCACTGTAGTATATTGTGTCTCTTATTTCTTCTTTTTGCTACCATATATCAAACCATTACCCAGCCACTTTGACTTTGTGGCACAATTTCTTTCTCCCTTATAACTTAGTTTCCTAACCTTGCCTCCTTCTCATCCTTCCCTTTTTGTCCCTTCCTGAAAAAGTGCAATACAAAGCTCCTGTAATACTGAAGTATTTTTGCTTTTTAAAAAATACATAAAATTTATCTTTTTTGAAATTAATAATTATATAATTATCCCATTATATGAAAAACTCCTAGGTAAAATTAAATGACAGTGAAAAGACAAAATTAAAAAAAAAACTTTGTGGGTTTTATACTCATTGAATTTCATAAAAAGAATGCATTTGCTACTTCAATAAGCAATTATCCTGAAGCATAGTCATTTTATGACTGCTTAGAATTATTTATAAAGCTAAGCTACAGGTCAAGTAAAATTTTCCACAAACTGCTCTACTATGGTTCATTTGTTGCCATTGTCTAGAAACTTGACTCTTTGAAAGGGGATAAAAGGCTCAGGAAATAAGAATAATTCCATTTATTCTCCTAGTAATCTTATCAATGGGTGGTGTCAGATGAAAAGGAAGGCTAATAATTTTAAGAATTGAAACATTATGCTCTGAGTCACAAGAGGAAATTCAGAACGCTGAGGATCATCTTAGGCATAATTGCAACATCAGCAATACCTCTCTTTTGTGTTCTACATTCCCTTTCAGAACTCTTCTCCTATTGCCTTCTTTCCCACTGTTTCTTCGCATCCCCCTTCCCACCTTGAAGCCACACAATTGGAGTTTATATGCAATGTTTCATCTTTATTAAAAACTTTTATTAGTGTATGTTTGCAGTACATATTGATTATATTTGTTATGGGGAATTGGTACATGTACATAACACATCTTAATTATTTTCATTTCCTATGCACACTCCCATTTCTAGGTCCCCTTCTCATTTGCAAAAGATCTACCTCCCTGTTTCCAATTATCTATCTTTTATTTTGCTTTCTAAATTATTTATACTTTGTTTTTCTCATGTAAGTGAAACCATCTGATATTTAAGCTTGTGTGTCTGATTTATTTCACTTAGTGTTATGGTTTCAAGGTATACCAATTCTCCTACAAATAACCCAAATTTATTTTCCTTTATGGCAGAGTAATACTTAGAGAATAAATTTTCTTTAACCATTTATCTGTTGTTAGACATATAGTCTGCTTCAAAGACACAGTTACTATGAGTTGCGCTGCTACAGATGTGGATATATGTATATCAGTGTAATATGGTGTCTTTAACTTTTTGCAGAAGATACTTAGAAGGGGAATCACTTGGTCAAATGAAATTCCTGCTTTTAGATTTTTGAGAAATTTCCATACTGACTGACATAGTAGTTTATTCCCACTAATAATGTGGAAGGGTTCCTTTCCTCTCTAGCTTCACAAACATTTATTTGATTTCTTGATGAAATTCTTTCTAGAGTAATGTGAAATCTTATTGTTAAATTGCATTTCTCTAGTGGCCAGAAATGTTGAACATTTCTTCATGTATTTTTGTCCATTTGTACCTTTTCTACTGAAAAGTTCCTTCATTTCAGTTGCCCATTTTTGATAGGTTTATTTGGGGATGTCTGATATTTTTGAGATTTTTGGTATTTTAGATATTAGTCCTCTGTTTGGGGAGTAAGTGGCAAATTTTTTTCCTGTTCTCTAAGTTGTCTCTTCACTCTGTTGGTTGTTTGCTTTTCAAAAACTTTTTAATTTGATACAATT
The DNA here is from genome assembly GCA_004363535.1 of Dasyprocta punctata. NCBI lineage: Eukaryota > Metazoa > Chordata > Mammalia > Rodentia > Dasyproctidae > Dasyprocta > Dasyprocta punctata. Next base: position 92,453 of record RJWM01000852.1, on the reverse strand, counting down.
CCGTGTGTTGATTCTTTATTATTTCTTGTGCAACTGAGGTTCTACTCAGAAGGTCATTACCTATGCCTATGTCTTCCAGAGTTTCACCTATTTTATATTCCAGGAATTTAAGTGTTTCTATTTTAATATTTAGGTCTTTGATCCATTTTGATTTTATTTTAGTACATGATAAGACACATGGGAATAGATTAAATCTCTATACGATTTATCACAGAGATCCTCCACCATATCTTTTTGGCCCCTTTGCTAAATGTGCCTGGGGTTGTTTCTGCATTTTTTCTTCTGTTTCTTTCATCCACATACCTGTTTTTGTGCCAGTAGCATTCTATTTTTAATCACTATAGTTTTGTAATGTAACTTGAAATTTAGGATTGTGATGCTTCCTGAATAGCTAATGCAACCTTGGTTTTTGGTTATTTATTTATTTGTCTCTGTGTGGTGTTTATTTATTTATTTTTGCTTTTGATTGACTACTGTTCATTATCTTTCAAGATCCTGTAAGATAAGCTTAAGAGCAGTACAAAATGAATAAATATTTGATTAATTGAGACTCAAATAAAAGACTGTCTGGTACTTTTGGCATTATATTAGCATGAAGCATGGTGTTTGGGGCAGGAAGAATTTGTCAGATTTCTTAAAATGCATGCTGGTTCCCATAATTACTCACTCATAAATTAAACCATAATTTGATGGCTAACGAACATAGTAAGCAAATGTCAGTACATGTATACTCACTGGACAGCTGCAATTACTGGATTTTTAAAAGATCTTTCTTATCTGAAATGTACAATAGATATTATACATTGGGAAGAAACTCTTCAAAAGAAAAGACAAACTGTGATGGAAGGAAGGGGAAAGGAAGGAAGGGAAAAGAAGAAAACATATTTATACACAAGACAGTAAAGATAGTTATACAGCCAGGTTCTCCTAGTTCATTGAAAAGAAAGGTCTGTGCTAATATTGTTTGAACAAGATATGCCTATATTTTGTACTCCGAGTAAGTAGTACAAAGACAACAATATACAATGTATTATTATAATTCTCCTACTAACCTGTTTTGAAACTGTTTCATCGCTATTTTTATTTTTTCTCTTTAAAAAATATTTGAAAAGGAATATATTTATGATAAAATGGAATCACAATAGGCTAGAATCTTGCTCTTTCCATGAGCATTCTGACAAATGTTTTTATTATTCATTTTTAAAATAAATCTTAAAGTGCTTTTCATAATATGGTGAAGTAGAAAGGTCGTGGTACTGTAGAATCATTTAATGAGCTCATGACCTGTACAAAATTTGGCAAAAGAAAGATGTTAGGGTCTCTTCACAAAACCAGCACCCAACATGCTTGATGATATTGGTGTGAGCAAAACCAATTCCTCCAGATTTACAGTGGAGTTAGAGTAGACACACAACAACCTATGGGTCAAATCTGGCCTGCAGCCTTTTGTTTTTGTATGATCTGTGAACTAGGGTTTCCCGTATTTTCAATGGTTGTTAAAAGAACAAAGAACAGTGTTTCTCGACATGTGAGATCATATGAAATACAAATTTGTGTCCATAAGTAAATTTTATTGGAATACAACCACACCCATTTTTTAAATAAATATCAGTGGCTGCTTTCATGCTACAAAGGCATTTTTTAGTGGTTGCAATAGACCATTTGGCCCACAAAGACTAAAATAATTACTCCTTGCTCCTTTACAAAAAGATCTTGCCAGCTCCTGATGTAGGCATGAATTGAAGACAATAAACTAGAACAAGAGGTCCAAATTTGTAACATTCTTTCTATAGTGAATGCAGACTTCTCAATATGATAAAAACTGTGTGATGGTTTGACTCAGTAGATTTTTATTTCTCAAATATAACAAAAGATTAATATAGTTGTGATTATTTTCAGATGCAAAGAATTTTCAGTAATAACCTTTACTTTCAGATCTGATTTACATAAAACGCTTCTGGTCATTTCTGAAAAAAATAATTTTCCTTTTATTTTATCAGGTTTCATAAAGGGACTAAATGGTATTTTAGAGCTGTAAAGACAAATTTTAAAAATGCCCGTAGCCTGGACGAGTCAACAATCTGGTAGGGAAAGCAGGTGTATGAATTGTTGCTTAGAATTTAGTAGCATGAGTATACTAATATGAATCAAAACTTCCTTCCAACCCATCTCTCAGCTGGTTTTTAGAATTAGTTGTTGATCTTCTAATTTCAGGGTAACTCCAAAGTCCTGAGAATGACAGTCTTGGTCCTTCGTTATCTAATCTTTGTCTAATTCTATGACCTCATCTGTTGAACATTTCCCTCCTTTCTCAGTGTTTTCTTTAACATTGTACCTTGAAAATTCTTAGACATTCCATGCTTTTTTTGATGCTAAACCTTTCACCTTATTTCCTATTATTTTTTTCACCTAAAGCTGATCTTCTACCTGACTGCTAAGAGAGGATCCCATCTACCAGTTAGAGTACAACATGCCCTCCATAAATGATGGGCTTAGGATGGAACCCATATCTAGGTTAGTCCAGTGAACAGTGAAGTTAGAATTTATGATGAAATCGTTAGGAAAAAGGGCACCTTTTCTGCTGCAGTTGCTAAGTTTGTACAATGGAAGGACAATTCAGACTTAATTATATGAGCCTTTCCCTCCTAATGCCAGTTTGAGCTATTTCACTTAAAACCAAAAGGATTCAAATACAGTAGATGTCACAGAAAGTTGACATGTGTTCATGATAGGGAAAAATTTTCATTGTAGATTTGGCATAAAAGTAATTTTTCATGGATTGGCAGTTATATAATGCATTTCCTTTTCTGTGAAAAAAACTTACTGATTTTCATAAGGCTTTCAAACTCCTGCTTAGAAAGATCCACAATATACTTGACTTTCACAGTTCCTTCTAAATGTCTGCAATGCAGAAAAATATGCATACATTTTTATTAAACTGTCTGATAATTTCTGAGTCTATACTCAAAAATTGAGTATAGACTCAATGAAGACATACCTACTCCTTTGTCCTTTTTGATAGCCCTGGCCAATTGGCTCCCAAATACAACCAGTGTTTGAAAAAAATTTATTTCATGCCAGAAAATAATTCAAAGTAAAATAAAAATGCCTTTCACTAAAAAATCTACCTGAGTAGAATTTTTCATGCACACACACACACACACCCCTACAAAATGCTAGAAGAAACAATAAAAATACTTACATCGTGTTCCAATTCCATATGATAAATTTATTTAACAAGGAATAAATGGAAATATCAGAGAAGAAAAAAGCCAATACTTAATTGAAATTTTAAAGCTAAAATTTCTTTTGTTTGTTATATTTTTTAAAAGGTTAGATGCTTTTTCTGAAAGGTGTTGGCATGTGGAATGCTGTCATATTTGCAATGATAAATATTTCTTAGCAAAAACGGTTTTTGGTAAAATATTCTCTGATGAATCTTAACTACTTTGAGACATAGTTGGAACTCAGTCAGCATGACAAATTTCATATCATCCAGCTTCAAAACTGCAATTAGGTTGTGCTCCCCCCACTTTACATTGTGCCTCAGAGTCAGCTGATTTTATTTTCTGAAATTTCTTCTATTCCTTTGCTACCAAAACCCTCCCTATTTAGTGTTAAAATTTTTTATGTTTATATAAGTGTTGATATGAGAAAAGAAGTAAAGAGAAGAAAGTAAAATTCACTACAATTCCAGTCGATGGAATTTCTAAACATTTTCATACATTTTCTTTCTAGTCTTTGTTTTTACATCTCATTCAATAATTTCTCTTATGTTGTATATACAATTTATTATCCTGGGTTATTTTCCTACTCAAAATTTCTTATAGGCAATTTTTATATCATTAAAAAATATTTGAAAATGATGTTACTAGGTGTATCATTCTGGTGAGGGAGTAGCCCTATTGTATAATTGGTAAGCTCTTTCTAATTTAGAGGCATCATTAGTAAAGGATCTAAGAACATTATGGGAAAATAAAATTTAAGAGTATGAGCCCTGTAATCAGACATATCTGCCTTTGAGTATGAGTTTTGTCACACATATAAATTATATCAAGATCATATAATTTGTATATTATCCACCTATTTATTTGGCAGATTTATGGAAAACCAGTTATGAGCCAGGCTCTGATTTGGAGCTGGTGAAAGAACATTAAATAAGTCAGCTCCTCTCTGAATCTAGTAGACAAAAATGACAGTAAATAAGTTCATAACACTTAATAGTGGCAAGTTCCAAGAAGCAGGGTAAGGGTGCCAAAAGGGAGACAGGCAGCCCCAGCTTTAACTAAGTGTATACCCTGGTACCCAGAATAGATGACCAAGGAATCTTTGTTGAACAATGAATTGATTTATTGCTTGACTGAGATTACTGTTTCAAATAAAGGCAAATTGCTTAACAATAATGGCTGCAGATAGAAATGTAAGTATGCTTAAATTTAATAAAAATTTACAACAGTTTGACCCATCTCAAATGATTTTTCAAATTTCTTTATATTCTGGTTCAAGAGAAAATTAGTTGCCTTATGAAGAAATTTGTGCCATAAAAATTTACAGAACAAGGACAATTATTTCAATGAGAAAAGGAGCATAGTAGCTATTGTGCTTCTGGCTCATAGTAATAAAACTTTTTACATAGTTCAGTGATATCATAAAAATATTTTATGACTGTTGGTTAAAATTAATGAGAGGGTTGATCAAAATGGAGAAAACCCACTGTATATGATGCACGGAATGCCTTTCTGATGACTTTTGTAGGAATTTCTTAGCCTTCTATTACGTTTGACTTAGATTTCACTATTTGCCTTGCAGCACATTTCTGAATAGCTTAAGTTGAAGACATGATAGTGTGATAATAAATAAAAGATACTAACAGACAGGGTCATGTGTTGTTAAGTTTTATAGTCCTTGCCTTTTTCCCTGCTCTCTAGTTGCTACTACTGACTCTCAGTTGTGGTCTGATTACCAGGACAATACAAATTAAGTTCCTTATTTCATCAGACATGGTTCATCTTATTTGTATTATGACTCACAAATAAATCTGTATGGCAGGGAAAATGCTTGCTTTACAATTTACGTTAAAGATAAAGGATCATATTTCAGTTATTACCCAAACAGGACCTTAGATACAGACCTCACCTTTTCCTCTGGTTATGGACATTATCACCTCTTTGATTGCTCATAGCGAAGTATTTCTACATAGTGCATATATGTCTCATCTGGTACAGGTAATGGCTGAGATTCCTTTATTCTCCTATTATTAACTAAACACCTTGTCTGGGAAGTAGTCAATTTATTCTTGATTAAACTGAGGAATGTGTATCATGCTCTGAAAGTAAGTTCTCTATATATTAAAGAAAGTCCCATACAGTGTCCTGAAAACATTTGGGGTCACTAAGTGGGCGGATTCCAGAGTAATTTATCCAAATATGGACTAGATGAATGAATAGTGACTTCATGAAAGCAAATTTCCAGTGGTTTCCATTGTCTTGCCCCAAACTTGTGGGATGTTCTCTCCTTGGAATTAATTTAATTCTCTAAGGAATATCAGTGTGTCCTTTTGAAAAATCAGAACTTGACACTCTTTTATTACCCCCTTCTCCTCCTGCTCTGTGTGTTACCTCCCATACCACAACTTTATATTTCACTTAGAATAAAACGAAGAACTTTTCGATGTTCAAACTATGACCTGCTCCCTACGCTATGCACATCACTTAAGATCTTTGATGATTATTTTGAACTACACTGCGCATTTGTTTTAAATGGTTCTAGCTGTTCTGATTGGTACTTGATATTTGCAGAATATTTGAATACATAAATGATTGAATGATTCAGAACATCTGTTATCAAACTTGGCTGCATATTCGAATCACCTAGAGAGTCTTTAAAATAAAGATGTCTCAAATATACTTTTAGAACTTTTGATTTAATTTCTACTATGGAGTAGGACATTGGAATATTTTTTAAAGGTTCTTAGGTGATTGTATTGTTTAGGAAGAGTTGAGAAACTGACCTTGAGGAAAGAACAATTGTTAATAAACTATGAAACTTACTTGCTCAGATTTTTAGGTTCTCGCCATCATATGCTGTCACTTTCGTAAGATCCTACATGTTCTCAAAAAGTAAATCTTCCCTTCTTTAGGGTTAAAAGATCTGGTTAGATACTTGATTTTATAATACAATAAGGCCAGATTTAATCTTGTTCACTCTATATTAGAATCACTAAGTTAGATTCCTGGAAATTTCTGACATGGAGAAGGAAGGGCCGTTTGAATCTGTTTTATACACTACATCTTTGCTGATTAAAAATACCTGGGTCTCAGCCAAAGGAGTCGTCATTTTGGCTACATGGCTATTACAAACAAACCCCAGCGCCCAGGCAGATCTGAAGTTCAAAGCTTATTTAGACTGGGAACACTTATTAAAGAAAATGTCATTTGTGTTCAGAATAATGGCTTGTAAATCTTCCAGCATAATTTTTCACCTAATCGTATTCGTCCTTTACAGAGGAAACTCCGAGGAGGAAATCTGGAAATTTTGGCCTGGTATGTACGGAGACCAGATGGTCAGCAGGTACTGAGCTGTTTTTTGTAGTGGGGTACACTGAATGAAAAAGACAAGTTTCTTTAAGATGACAATAAATTTCCCAAATGGGCCTGTATGAAATGTTTAAAGCTTGAAGATAAAGGTTTTGGGTTACGTTGTCCTTAATATGAACGGAGGATAAATGGAGCCAGGTGGGCTGTTATTTCAGACGTGAGCAAGACTGTCATTTGAATCTGTGAACATTACAAAGAAACTGGATGGAATTTGGAAGCAATAAATTACTGCCTAGTCTACACTGGAAGCACATACATGTGCTGATCAACTTACAAGGATCCTTTTGAAGGTGGAATGCTGAAGTCTCAATTAGAGAGGATCCACTAAAAAAATTCTTACACCATTGAAAGTAGAAATACGGTTTTCTTTTTTAGCTAGGAAAGCATTTGAAAATTAACTTGCTTTCCTCTTTCCCTTATCCTTGCCAATGCTAGTTTTCCTACAGAGCCAAAATCCATTAACCTCAGCTTCAAAATTCAAAAAGCTCTTGAAATTAATTTACTTGAAAGAAAAACTTGTCTTAAATTTCTAGTAATATTTTTTGTCACTGTGCATATGAATATTTGTATGCTGCACTGGAGTCATAATCATATATGTGATTGGGTGTTACTATAGATTACATTGGGGATACTGCTTGGTGATCAGTATATGTATGTATCTTTCTACCTCTCCAAAAATCTGAAAACTTTGAATCCCAAAATACATCTGGCTGAAATTAGAATTATGCCTATTCCAATTTGTTAATTTTCATGAATTAAAACACTCCTTATGACTGCCATATCAAGTATTTTAATTGTATGATGTCACAAGAAGGTAGTAGCTATGGTTATCTTCAAGGAAACACACCTCTGAAACAAAAAAAAGTAGGAACACTTTCACGCACTGAATGATTCTTAATTCACAAAAAGCAACATCTAATTATATACAGAAGTTTATTTTTAACATGAAGCATTTAGTAGAAGTTAGGTTTAATATAAAACTTGTTTAAAAAATTATTGTTACACTTTTGGCAGCCTTCAAGCCAAATCCTGAGTGATGAGTATGATAAGATTTATGTAAACATCAGAGATAAAAGAATTGGCCAAAAATGGTCAAATTAACTGGGTTTGAGGTGGCCTTCAGTAATTATTCTGGACTGATATATAACAGATTTATTTCTACTGGATTTGTAAGTTCCTTTCTTCTGAAGTGGTTAAAGTTGGAAAAAATGAGTTGATTACTTTGATTTTCTCTATTTGTAATCAGGCAAATCTATATATCTGAAAACAATGAAGTTGATTTTCACCTTTGATTCAGAGTCCTTAATTCAAAGAAAATGTACACACACACACACACACACAGAGAGAGAGAGAGAGAGAGAGAGAGAGAGAGAGAGAGAGAGAGAGAGAGAAAAGCTTTGAATGCATTGTATTCAGCTGTAATATCTGAGATGGTAACAAATACAGTAGCATTTTTTATTGTGGCTCATAGTTGGTTGGCTCACTTATACTTGGTTATTGACTATTGTGGATGAAAAGATCCTAAAGAATCTAAGCAGGAAACTGAAGTTTACAGTTAGAGAGAAGATCATTGTCCTTGGGAATTTTCTCAGGGGCACATTATGAAGGCTCTTCTTTTTTGTGTGACGTGTTCAAAACCATAGTAATCAACCACGGTTGATACAGATTTCTTCCCCTATAACCCAACTACAATCTTGCAAATTATTGCCTTAAATTATCATTTCTTTAAAGAACATAGGTGTCATAAAATGTTTTGAACTGGAAAGACTTTTGGAGATCATCTACTAATCCCTTCATTTTATAGGTAAGGAAGCAAAGAGTGTTTTTCATTTAGCCAGCTATGTATTGAGAAGATACTATTGCAGGAAATTAACTAAATTTATTTGTAACTCTACATTCTTTCTGTCTACTTGAAATCCATTATAGAAACTTTTTGTTTTCAAGCATCATAGAAGAGGAAGGCTTTGAAGTTCATAGAGTATTTCTATTATGGGAAAACTTCCCATAATTCCACAGTTTGCCAGTTATTAGAACATATTTCTTTGTCAAAGTACAGTTTGCCATTTTATCTTCTAGAGACTGCAGAAAAACCTTGTATTTTGTCAAGTTCTATGATTGTCACAATCTCTTTTTAAGCTTGTCAAGTCTTTATAATTCAGTAACAGAGCTATTATTGTTGCTGTCTGTATTTTTCCCCCGAGAAAACTGTGGTCAGTAGGAATAATTGACTTAACTAGGTAGTTAGCTGAGAGCTAGGATTTAAAGTCAATTTTTCTATTTTCTATTTCTAAATCATAGTCTTTTGCTTTTCCATTCTTTTGAGGGACACATGCTGAATTGCAGATGAACTGGGTAACAGAATATTTTCACTTTAGATCACTTGGAGGGTGACTTCTCTCAAATTTGTATATATACAAGGATTCAACAGGTTGGTGACCCATGCCCAGTCCTGTTTCTACCATCACTGAAGACACTGTTCAACTGGCTGGCAACAAGAAGCCAGAAGCCTATGATTCTGAGTTTATTTAACCCTGGTTGTAGGTTAGTGTTGAGTCTTTTTAACCTATGTGAATAACTGATTTTCTTAATCCTGCATTTATTTTTAATCAAAAATTTTAAGAATTTGTATATACATATATTTAAAACAGGCAGGTATCCTTCAGTGTTTCAAGGGATTCATTTTAGGACCTCCATGAATACCAAACTTTGTGAGTACTTAAGTCCCTTATATAAAATATTATAATATTTCCATATGATTGATGAAAACGTCTCATGTAACTTCTCATTCACCTTCTCGTGCCCCTTAGTTTTCTGCTGTTTTTTAATCCCTTTTCCTTCTCCTCCCTCCCTCTATCTCTTGAATCTCTTTCCATTTGAGAAAGCTCTACCTCCCTACTTGCTACTATGTTTTATTTTACTCTTTATTTATATTTTGGGCTTCTCATATAAGACAAACAATGCAATATTTAAGAGTGTGTGTTTATTTTACTTAACATTATGGTCTTAAGGTGTAGTATCAATATCTAGATTAGATATTAATACCTGGCATAATGTAAATGTTGTATTATATTAAATAATTAAAATATAATTATGTATACTTTATAATAATTTTAGATTTACTAAAAAGTTATAAGCAGCACAGCTTCCATATACTCTTATCTGCTTTTCTCTAATGTTACCACCTTCTATAATCATGATACACTTATCAAAATGTTGATGCAAGACTATTAGCAAAACTACTGACTTTATTTGGATTTCACCAATTTTTCCCGTAGTATCTTTTTTTTTGGTTCAGGATCCAATGCAAGATACACCATTGCACTTAGTACTCAGATTCTATTTTTTTTCTTATCTGTGACAGTTCTTCCACCATTTCTGGTTCAGACCTTGACAGTTTTTATGTAAAATGTCTCTCATTTTGGACTTGACTAAGATGTCCTCATAATTAGAATAGGATGGTGCTGGGTTTTAAATGTCCCCCAAAATTTCACGTGCTGAAAATAATCCCCAAATGCATGTGTTAATGGCATTTTAAGGTGAGGCTCTTCAGAGGTAATGAGTGTGGAGCTCCCATGATGGTTTCAATGTCTTGATAAGAGTAGGAAGGGAGACCTGGGCCAGCATACTCAGCCTCTAGAACTGTGAGTTAAATAAACTTTTTTCTTTTTAAGTTACTGAGTTTGTGCTGTTCTGTTATAGCAACAAGAAATGGACCAAAATGGGCAACACATTTGGGAGAAGACTGCCACAGGTTTATACCAGGGATACAGGACAGTGACATGAATTGTTAACAGTGATGTTAACCTTGATCACTTTGTTTGATGATGTTTGTCAGATTTCATCACTAAATTCCTATTTTATTCCTTTTTATTACTTTGTAAGGGAAGCATACTAGTAAATTCCACATTGTAGAGGAGAGAAATGAAGTTGAACCTCCAGAGGACAGGGTGTCAAACAATTTATGGACATGTGTTAAAACCACTACAATTAATTAATAAATATTTTGAGGGAGATACGTTGAGGCTATCAAAACATTGTGTTTCTCTTAACTAAAAGTTTTAGATCTAATTAATTTTAGATTTTGTTCATGGAATTTGCCTGCAGCATTATTGCCTGCATTCCTTCTATATTTATTTCTTCTATATTTACTACTTGATGTACATATGTAAGCAAATTTTTCATTTAATCAGTTATTTTATCAGTATTAACCTGGCAGACACTACTGTGTACTTTAGCTTATTATCTAACTCTCATATTATTTATTTTGTTGCTCAAATTTTTCCAGCTTTGCCTACTGGGAACTCTTAGAATGCTTTGTTTATTTGCCGGACTTTTTGTCTTTAATGTCACAGTTATCTGACACTATTTTGAAACTGAATTTTCTCCTTATCTCCTTTTTGCTGGGCCCACTGACTGATAGCTAAGTGTGTCTTCTTTTCTGTGAACTTTATTCTAGGTATTCCAGACCTTAATATGTTTAATCATGGGGTTCGGTTCCTGTGCCAATGCTCAGCTCTGATGCCTGACTCAGTTCATCTCAAACGAAGAGGCATCATTTCTGGCATGACTGAGGCAGGGAACTGAACCTGTGACTCTTTGTCACCCAGTGTTATCCTGGGTTGAGAGATTTTACAGAAGATGGTTTTGCATATAAAGGAAACATAACTTCACTATCTTACTATTTTAAATATCTTTGATGTATACAGTTCTAAATTATACCATGAATTTCTCAAATCAAACTGAACCTAATATATCTCAAGGTAGCATCAGGAACATGCTCATTAAAATTCCATTTGTATGAAGCAAAGGCCATAGACAATTGTGCTGTACATATTGTCATTTACACCTGTAACCTGAATAGTCCTTGAATCACAAATGTTAGCATTTTTTTATCAGTACATTTTTGCAGTGCATAGTGCTTGCATTCCTTGTGTGGAGTTGGTACATGTATGTAACACATCTTACTTGTCTTTTTCATTCCCTTTTCCTTCTTTTTCCTTCCTCCATCTCTTGATCCCCTTCCCATCTGAGAAAGACCTGTCTACCTAGTTGCTACTATCTATCTTTTATTTGCTCTTTATTTATATTTTGGCTTCTCGTGTAAGAGAAACAATGCAATTTTTAAGTGTGTGTGTTTATTTCACTTAATATTATGGTCTCAAGGTGAAATTTCTCTTTTATTTTAAAGAGAAAAAATAAAACAAAATTTCAAAACAGGATTATTAGAGGGTAACAATGGTTAATACATTACACGTTATCTTTAAATCGGTTACTCAGAGTACAAGATATTAGCATTTAACTGCCCAAACAATATTAGTACAAATTTTTCTTTTCAATGAGCTAAGAAAGCTTAGTAGTATAATTACTCCTTATCTCAATTTTTCTGGGCCCACTGGCTGATAGTTAAGTGTGTCTTCATATATATATATATATATATATATATATATATATATATGATAATTAATATACATCTGTTATTTCTTTGAACTTCTCACACTAGGGAAACAATACGATGATAACACATGCAAATCTGATTTATTTCACTTGTAAGTGTGATCTCTAGTTGCATCTATTTATCTATAAAAGCTTTGAGTTTATCCTTTTTTTTTAGTTTATCTTTCTTTATGGCTGAGTAGTACTCCACTGTATAAAAGTACCACATCTTTCATATCTATTCCTTAGCTGATGGTCATTTGGGTTGTTTCCAGGATCTAACTACTACAAATTGTGCTGCTATAAACATGGGTGCACATATATCACTGTAGTATGGTATTTTTAATTCTTCTGGGAAGATGCCCAGCAGGGGAATACCTGGGTCAAGTGGGATCTCCAATCCTAATTTTTAAAGGAATCTTCACACTGATTTTTCACAGTAGTTTCACCAGTCTGCATACCCATCAACAGTGGAGACAGGTTCCTTTTTCCCCACAACTCCTCCAGCATTTGTTATTGGTTGATTTCTTGATAACAACCATTTTTTCTGGAGTGAGATGGAATCCCAGTGATGTTTTAATTTGAACCTTTTAAATGGTCAGTGATGTTGAACATCCTCTTCGTATATTTATTTGCTGTTTGCATTTCTTCATCTGAGAAGTGTGTATTCATCTCAGATGCCCATTTTTCGATTGGGTCATTAAATTTGGAAGGTCTGGGGCTGGGTTCAGCGCACAAGCACCTGCCTAGTAAGCATGAGTCCCCAGTACCCCAAAAAAATTTTTTTCCAAAATTTTTAAAATATTGAAAAAATAAATTTGGAAGGTCTGATTTTTTTGAATTCTTTATATATTCTCGGTATTGAAACGAGGAACAGCTGGCAAACATTTTTTGCCACACTGTGGGTTGTCTTTTCACTCTGTTTGTGGCTTCCCTTGCTGTGCAAAAGCTTTTTAATAAGATGAGATTCCAGTCATTGGTTCTTTGTGATACTTCCTGTGTGATCAGTGTTTCATTCATAAAGTCTTTACCTACAGCAATGTTTTCAAGAGTTTTGCCTATTTTTTCTTTCAGCAGACTTAATGTTTCTGTTTTAATATGCAGATCTCTGTTGCATTTAGAATTTAGTTTAGTGAATGGTGAAAAATATGGGTCAATTTTAATCTTCTTCATGTGCAGAGCCAGTTTTTTCAGCACCATTTATTAAACAAGTTATTGTTCTTCCAGTAAATGTGTTTGGCCCCTTTATCAAAGATAAGGTGGCTTAGCATGTTTGAAGTTGTTTCTGTATTTTCCGATCTGTTCCATTGATCTTCAGGTCTGTTTTTTTGTTAAGGTGCAATTTTAAATGAGGTCATTTAAAATTTGTCTTCAAGTCTGCTAACTCAATAGCCTCTGTCCTGCTCATCAAGTGACAGGATCTTAGCTTTTCCCTTAGGTATCATTCCCACACCCTGCTCTGCTTCTGCCATCCCTCTGTGTCAGTGCTTCTGACCATCTGTCAGGAATTTGGTCAGCCATAAATTTACTGCCCATGGTTTTTCCACAGACCTGTTACGGATTCACCCATCAAAGTCGACAATATTTATTGAATATCTGATATTTTTCAGGTATTATTCTATAGCCTCAGGCTGTACCAGCAATTATATTAAAGTCTTTTCTTAGCTGGAACATTCTAGATGGGAAAGGAAGAAAATAATACAATTGTAACAACTAATAATAAACAGAACACATAAACGTATTGCTTATTAGAAGTGTTAAGAGCTGTACAACTCATGACCTCTCTGACTTCTGCTCCTATGAGAGTCCCCTGCTCTGAGGCCCTCTAGTTTCCTTGCTGTTCCTTAAATCCCATAGTGTCTGAGCACTCCAGCTTCCCCTTGCATAAATGCACATCCTCAGGCGTTCACATGGCAGTTCCCTGACTTTCTTTAAATTTTCTCTCCAGCAGCATCATCTTGTCAGTGTTACTGTAACAATCACACCTCGACTGACTTGTTTGAGTAACAGCAAGGAAACTAGAGAGGCCAGAGCGATGGACACTAGACCACTTTATTACTTTTCTTGCTGCTGACACGAAATACCCAACACCCAAAGTTAAAGAAAGAAAGGCTTATTTAGCTCACAGTTTGTAGAGGTTTCAGTCCATAATCATTGAACTCCAAGGCAGGGTGGCACATGGCAGAGGGACAACAGTTTGTGGTGGCAGAAGGTAGCAAAAGTAACAAATTGTATCTAGATTTGTGGGATTAGGGCAATATCAAACCAATCAGTGGACTGATTTAGCAATCACACACCTTTAATTCCAGCATCACACATTCTAGAGTTAGCCACCACCAAAACAGCCCACTACTGAATGAGGTTTTGTAGGAACATCTAGGAAATGAAATCGGAGAGACAATGGTGCGTCAGTTCTTTGGCCTTGTAGTCTCCCTAGGAATTTCCTTGTGGTAAAGCTCATCTATTTTAGTCTCTATTGTGCTGCTATAAAAGAATACATGATAGTGGGTAATGTATAAAGAACAGAGACTTACGTTTTATAGTTCTTGAGGCTGGAATGTACAAGTTTGAAGGGCTGCATCTGCAAGGGTCTTCTGGCTGCATCACCCTATAGTGGAGGAAGAGAGGGAGAGGGAGAAACAGAGAGAGAGAATGAAGTTCTTTTTATAACCCACTGTTGGATAAAGACATTAATCATTCATGAGGACAGAGACCTCATGACTTGACTATCCCTAAATACCTCATAAGGGTCTCACCTCTAAACATTGCTGCATTGGGAATTAAACTGCCCAACATAAAAACTCTGAGAGACATATCCAACTCCTACCTTTCATCCCTGACTCTCCCTAAACATTCTTTTCACTAGTGATGGTGAAGGGGATGGTTAAAAATAAATGACTAGGGCTCTATGTGGTTAATTATTATTTGCCCCTGAATGTTTCTTAATGCATTTTCATTACATTTAATTGTCAGAGGTTAAAGGAGAAACTTTGTTTATAATCTCACATTGCTTCTCTTGCAATTCTACATCTGTCCTGTAACTGGCTCATTGTGAGTCAGTTGGAAAACTGTGAATGATAAAGATTCTAAGGACAGCTGTCTTTATTTTTAGTGGAATAAGAACTAAACTTTGATCAATGAAACATCCCGAAAAGAAAAGAAAACATGAATTTCTTTTAACAGTTGTTTAGTGGGAAAATATAAGCAAAATCACAATGAGATTAGTTCATTCTCTCTTTTTTAAAACACGGGAAAATACAAAGATTATGATCATCTGCCATTGCCATCTGAAAACTTTTTCTCTTTATCCTTTTAGATTTCCCAAGACAGCTGAGTTCATTTCATTCATGGCAATGGATGGCTCTGGGAATGCAGGGAGCTTGTAGGATACAGAGTGGGTGAGCTGGAGCCTGGATCAGATTGAAAGGGTAGTGAAAGAACCTTGTCTTTAAGGCCACAGAAAATCTCTGTTCTGTTGGTTAACCTAGTGCTGTACCCTTTTCCAATCTCCCTCTGACAGACACACACCCGATCTTGTCAAACTTCTGAATCTCTTTCCTTGAAACTAATTTGTCAAAAAGACGCTGGTTTGTGGTTTCAAATTCCTACCTTTACTCGTCATCATAATGTCCAAAGTTTATTAAATTATTAATTTCACCCGGATTTCAAATCCCAAATACATCCTTACTTGTTAATTTAGCCTTGCTCTTGTTTAGGATTATCCTCCAGTGATTAATTTACTTACAGTAGATCAGAGAGAAAATCTATAATTCCTTTGCTATGGATTTGAAGTCACTCTTACCCTGCCACTATGGACTGGGTGGTAGGGCTTGAAGATTACATTGTGTCCCATCCATTCCCAGAAACCTCTGGAGGTCTTCTCACAGCTTATGCCTTTCCTTGCTTATGGGAAGAACTGCACTCTCCAAAGCAATCCAATTAAAATAAAGGAAATCTATCCTGGGTGCACCTAAGTTTAAACATTTCCTTTTTAAAAAGCGATGCAGGAGAATCCTAATTTTGTCTTTACATTCTTTCCTTCCCGTGAGTACTAAGTGTTCCTTTTCAGCAGTCCAAGATTAATAGAAGCCTTCACTATGATTCATCAATCAAGTCTATATTTATTGAATACTAACAAGTATTTTACTTGTAATATAATACTAATAAATATTTTATTTGTATATGTAATACAAATATTTTTATAATCCAATCAATCTTATATTTATTTAGCACTAATAAATATTTATTTTAATAAATATTTTAGTTGTAATACACTAATAAATATTTATTTGCTCTCCTCTCTTGTGGGAAGGCAGTGGGAAAGTTGCTCAGAAGTCAAAAGGTAAATTTGCCTTTTCTGTTCTCAAAAACCCTGTCTGTAAAATTGGGAAGACAGTGCAAGCAGAATTTGCTTGGAACTGAACAAATTGTACTGATTAAAAATGAGACTGAAGTTTTGGAGAAGGGAATGCAGTTCATTTGGCTGGTCTGCTCCAGAAGTTCTTCATAAAAGAGTTTGGAACAAAAGCCAGGCATTAAACAATGTAGAAAGATCCAACAAGAGGAATGAAATTTATAAAAGTGCATTTGTTGTGAATAGTCTCTAGGTCCAGTGCTCATTTTCCTATGTGTTTCTGCTTTCTATCTTTACATTCATTGCATTTATTGTAGGCTGACTTTTACCTCTTGCATTATTGTAAACATTTTATACTAGTTTTCATAAGTTTCAGGGAGCAAGAAATATTCTTTCATGCTTTTTAAAGTTTTTTTTTATTTTTAAAAAAGCAAAATAAAAAAAGGATAGAAATTATACCGAATTTCAAAAAAGGGTAGGGAATTAACATTAGTTAATATATTGCATGTTGTCTTAGAAATTGTTGTTCAGTTTATAAAATCTAGGCACAAAAGTGATCAATCAGTTACAGCACAAACTGTTCTTTTTGATGAACTAACAGAGATTAGTAGTATAGTTATCTATCTAGCATACATATACATACATACATTTCTATGTATTTAACAACATACATATAATCTTTTCCTTTCTTCTCTTTTTCCTTTCCCCTATCCTCATTCTTTCTTTTTGAGCATTTTCTTTCCCTTTCATTATTACAATATCTATTGTATATTTAGGATCCTTTTACTCTTTCAGATTTTTGTTTTTTATTATTTATATACTAGGGAGACAATATGATATTTATAAATGTGAGTTTGATTTATTTCACTTATGAGTATGGTCTCAAGTTGCCTCCTTTTACCTATAAAAGCCTCAAGATTATCCTTTTTTATAGTTGAGTAGCATTCCATTGTATAAAAATACCACAGCTTTTTTATCCATTTTGTGGTTGACGGACATTTTGGTTGTTTCCAAGATTTAGAGGACACACTTCTCAGAGGAAGAACTACAAATGGCAAATAAATACACGAAGGCATGCTCAACATCACTGGTCATTTGAGAAATGCAAATTGAAACAACACTGAGATTCCATCTCACTCCAGAAAGAATAGCTGCCATTAAGAAATCAACCGATACCAAATACTGGCGGGGCTGTGGGGAAAAGGAACACTTCTCCACTGCTGGTGAGAGTATGGACTGGTGCAACCACTGTGGAAATCAGTGTGGAGATTCCTCAAAAAACTAGGATTGCAAGTCCTGCTTAATCCAGCTATTCCCCTTCTGGGTATTTTCCCAGAAAAATTGAAAATGTCTTGCCACAGCGATACATGTGCACCCATGTTTATAGAAGCACAGTCTTTCATGCTTTTTTGACAAACACCAAGTTCAACCCCATGAATGTAATTGATGATAGCAACTTTGCTGTTTATAGCTTTCTTGTGTAGCAATTGAAACAAGTGTTCTGAGGTTTGAACTATTTGAATTTTTTTAATTTAAAGAAAGTGACAACACATTTTCAATATAGAAAGTTTGAAAAGTACCAAAAATTTACAGAGGAAAAAAGTGTCTGTAAATCCCACCAGTCAGAAACAAACAATAAAACTTCTTTTGGTGGTGGTGTAAAAAAAAAAGAAAGAAAGAAAGAAAGAAAGAAAGAAAGAAAGAAAGAAAGAAAGGAAGGAAGAAAGAGAGAGAGAGAGAGAGAGAGAGAGAGAGAGAGAGAGAGAGAGAGAGAGAAAGACCAAAAATATATGGAAGACAGCTAGTTATGTACAATTAGTCAGGTTGCATTTTCATAGCTCAAGGGATTGCCTTGTACACAAAACAAAACATGAAAAATCCTCCTGGGGTAAGCAAGGTTGTGCTCTTGACACCATAAGTGGGTCATACCATGCATACTATTTTTAAAAACAACATTTTCATTTCTTAATTTTTCAAATATTTTACAGAGAATAAATATTTACCTCAAATACATTTTTACACAGCTAAACATGCAGATTTGAGTATGTCATAATTTTAGATGAAGTCTCAGATGAAAAATGTTGGGCATTTTTCTATTTTTTCAATTAAAATTAATGTTACAATGTATATACTATTAAATTGTTTCTCAGGTTAAGTTCTACAAAATTTACTGAAAAAATAGTCTGAACTCTTAACAAATTTCTTTGGAGTGCATAGAAGAGGTGCACAAATCATAAATGTACACCTACTTAAAGCAGCAATGGGAACAAGAAAAAGTACACTACTAGAAATTCACAACCCTCTCATGTTCCTCCTTAGTCATTACTCTCCAAGAGTAACCCCTACTCTGACTTCTAATATCATAGACTTTTTTTTCTAAATTTTGTACTTAATATAAATGGAATTATATAGTGTTCACTGTGTGTGAGGTTCACTCATATTGTAGCATGTAGTTAAAATTATTCTATTGCATTATTCATAGAACTCTGTTGTATGATTTTTACCATAGCTTATCCATTCTACCAATGAAAATGTTGGGATAGTTTCATTGCAAATACTACTTTTAAAAATATTGTAGTATTTATCTTTTGGTGAGTGTGTGTAGATATTTTCATTAAGCATATCCCTAATTAGAAAATGTTTAAGTGATAGGGAATGTATGAGTTTTGATTGAAAACTATAGTGAATGTTGAAATTTTAAAAAAAGAATTATAGTAAAACACACATTTCCATTAGTCCTTCTCAAAATACTCTCCATCATTTCAAACACATTTATTCCCTTCTTGCCACTTTCTTTCTTTCTTTCTTTCTTTCTTTCTTTCTTTCTTTCTTTCTTTCTTTCTTTCTTTCTTTCTCTTTTGTTCTTTCTTTCCTTTCTTCCTTCCTCCCTTCCTTCCTTCCTTTTCTTTCTTTCTTTCTTTCTTTCTTTCTTTCTTTCTTTCTTTCTTTCTTTCTTTCTTTTCTTTCCTTCCTTCCTTCCTTCCTTCCTTCCTTCCTTCCTTCCTTCCTTCCTTCCTTCTTTCTTGTCATTTTTAGTTACACTGTTCTGGTTGTCTTGATGTCTTACTTGAATCAATTCAAAGCATTTAATTTTCACAGACAATTTTATTTTAAGAAATAGCCAGAAGTCTCTTGGTAGCCGAATCAGTGAATAAGAATAATGAGAATACACCATAACATTTTTACTTGATAGGAATTGCTGTAAACATTTTGAATCCATTTGAGATGCAGAGACAGTCATAAGGAGACATTCATGAAAGAGAACTTCCCAAATTGCTTCAGAAAGTAATGGGATAAGTCTGTTCAAAGTAAAGAGCAGTATTTTAAGAGAAATTAATGAAAATGTTTTTTTATTATAATAAATCAGTTAAACATTCACCATATTTTATGATTATACCATATATATATATAATCCACCTAAAATGTATACACATTTCATAAAAAGAAAAATAGTATATTTTTCAGTAGATGGTGTTATCCTCACATGGGGGACCCTAGAGAATGTCATGTATAGCAGAAAACCCACTGTACTGCCAGCCTTGGAGGAGAAATTGAAAATGTATGTGCAGCAATCTCAATAACCAGGATACCCAAGGAGCATTTCGGTGTACTAACAAATGTCTGCAAGATGATGTGCACTGCTTCAAGCACCTCTTATAATTTTAGAGGCCAAAGGTAATTTGTATTAATCTCATCATGTCTCAATAAATTTAGCATTAAAGTATTTACACAAATTTTCCTTTTCCTGAACTTGTGTAAACATTTTTGGCAGATTCTGTAAATACATTTTGTCAGACTGCTTTATAACATGGCTTTACTTATCAACCATATGAAAATCGAGGTTGTTCTATATTGCAATCCTTGTATTATCTATTTTTCCTGTTTTAGTCATACTGGTGGGTGGACACTTGTATTTCATTGTAGTTTTAACTTACATTTATTCTGATGGCTAAAATAAGCACTTTTTCATATATATGGCTGTTGATAATTTGGAAATTCTGTTGGGTAATGTCTGTTCAAGCTTCTTGTCCATTTTTTAAATGAACTGTCTTTTCGAATTATAGGAGGGCATTTAGTCATTTTATTAAAAGACCATCTTCAAATTTCAGGGGAACTCACAAATATTTAATCTTTTGAGCACCAAGGGGAAAAGATAGTCCTTGGAATCCACACAACATGAAAAATATCTGCTGTATAAAGCGGATCAAAATGGATGAATTTAGAAGATATTTTCATTCTGACAAGGCATTTAAAAGTAATGTTGTCTATAAAATCTATAATGTATCATAGTATATGATACAAAGTGCAAAAGTATAGATGTTTATTTTGACATTTTATTTATAAGTACTACAGAGAAAAAAATTGTGTGAATGCTCCAGTCTGGCAATCTGGAAGTAAAATAACAAGGAAACAATTTTAAATTCTCTGAAGAAGAAATGAAAAAAAATCTAAAATGTTCAAGTTTCAAAATGTATCTCTATTTAGATGGTGATGATATATACAGGGCTATATAGCAGATGTGCTGGCCTGTTTCCAACTCTTGCTTGGAGGTTTTGAATTAAGGAAAGACGGTTACATTATGTGCAAAATGCCACTTCAGTTCAGAGTCTGCCAGTAAATTGGTAATACCCACTTCATAGTCTTCTTTGGCTGATTAGTGAGAAAAGCATTCCCAGGTGCAAATATCCACAAGTTCAAATTGTTTTTACAGGGAAATATATAAGAAGGAAACATCACATGATACATCTCTGGGCTCTTTATATATTGTACAGGCTGAATGATTGTGTATTTCTAAAATTGGATGAGTATAAGAGTCATAATACTTTCTTTCTTAAAGAAAATAAGGTTTTCTTTAATGTCTTTTTTACTGCACCTACCTTGGATTATTTAGGTACAAAGAGTTGAATTTAATAATTAAATGGAATGAAATCTCACAAGTCTAGTTGGCCATTCTTACAAAATATCTTTGCACTTTTCATCAACTTGGCGTTCTAGAAAATACTGTTAAAAATTCTATCCTTTAGTCTTCTAACCACTAAAGGAACGTTATCCTCAAATATTGAACAACAATGTCTGTGTGAGATTGAATTATGCGGACTTTAAAACATTTAGTAAAGTGTATTCTGTGGCAATAGCACCAAAGAACACTTCATGTGTGTGCTCAATCTTTGTGCATCTGGCTTTACTCTACGTCTCCTTTTCTTTTTTTGTACAGCAGAGCTGTTTTTACTGGTTTGTAGGAAGGCCAAAAAAGAAAAAAAAAGATATTTTATCTTGATAATAAAAGGCCAATAAGAGGACATAAAAACAAGTAATGAAGGAACAAAGATTTTCCTTTTAGTCAAGAATTTCCTGACAAAACCATGCAGACTTCACTCACATAATCCATACCTTATTCAGTTCATTTCTTTAGAATATTACTTATGCTCACATAGAAATCTTTATAAACACATACAAACATAAAACTCAACCCACCAACAATATCCTAAGATAAAAAATAGGATTGGGAGGTCACTGTTAAGAAAATTTTGGTTGATCTGACCATAACGTCTGCTCTTTATAGATTTCATCAAGTCATGTGACTTCATCAACAAAGATTGCTTTTCTTTCTTCTTTAGACTTTTGACCTACAATGATCATCAATTTAAGATCAAAGTAATGATGGAGCATCATTGCTCTGGGACTTATTATAGAAAGAAAAGGAATCAAGAAATAAGGAGTGAGGTCCTGATTGACAAGGAACATCATGTAAAAGAAATTAGTGGGGACCTTATATGATTTAGCTAGGGCTAAAATGACTTTTAAATGATTTGATAAGTTAGTTGTCATGTATCTTAGGCTCTTCTGCCAGATCTGAAGAAACATTACCCTACTATCACATTATATGTTGTTTTCTTTGAATGCTCAATAAGCATCTTACTCCTAACTATTTTTCACAACTTTTTACAAGATGATGGTTCAAGCCATAAGATAAGTATTTATGAATAGTTTTTGTAAACATTATACTTATTCATAATCATGTTTTACTCTTACTTAGATACGAATTTCTATCATTGTATCCACAAGATGGATCAAAATACTGTTACCACCTTTTCAAATGAAAAAAGTGAGGAGAGGAAATGCAAAACTACAAGGGGATAGATTATGTAAAACTTACTTTTTGACATGTCTCCTATCTACACTGTTCACAGGTAGGAGACTCATTCAGATAATTTTTAATTAGGTTTTAGACATTTCATAATCATGAACTTTAAGGTAACCACGTAATTGGAGAGGATGAATTTGACCACAATTCTGAAAAATACTAATTTTGTATGCTCTCTTTCTGCTCAGGTTTCAAATAATATTATCTTTGAAGCATAGAGATCCATTTAGAAGTTATCTGACATGTGTTAATTGAACACTTACGTAACTAATTGCTCAAAATATTTAGTTGATTTCACTTCACCCTTGTGATTAATTCCAAAATACTTAGCCTGACATTTAAAATCCTCCATAATCTGTATTTCCACCCATATTTCTGATTACTATTAATCTTTTTCTTAGAGTATGGCACTTTGATAACATGCATAAGAACAAAACCTTAAGGTGAAACTCAACCTTCTAAATAAATCTTATTAAATACAGATATTCCTTCTTATGGATGACCATGTGCACTAGAAATGATGGTCCAACCTCCTCAATACTGTTTCTTGAGTTTTATCTTTGGATTCTTTCTTATCATACACACTCTTGGCAAATCTTTTTCTTTCTATTCTATTCAGTGGTCAAGATTTAACTCAGTTCTAATTCTCTCCATGAAAGCATCTCTATGGAATTCCTTTTGTGATTTATTCTATCTATAAAAGGACTTAGCAATAAAATAAAAGTAAAATATTTTGTGAAACAATTCTTTCACTATGAATAAAGTATGAATCCCATATCTCTGAGATTGCAATATCAGTGTAATATGGCATTGGGTTCTGGCCTTGCATGATTTCAAAAACCATACACTTAATTGCTGTCTCCCCTGAAATCAAGCATCTTAGTGAATGAGTGCATGAATGATTCACCTTTATGCAGAGAAGTACCAGTCATTTGGACTGAAAGATAAATCCTCATTTTTATAATACACAAGTCTAAAGGGAACTTTTTACATAGAATTTCCAAGAAAGTTAAATTATTCTAAAATATTGCAGAAAAATATTGGTCTTCTAGAATTTGCATAAACATCATCATTTTGAGGTGTGGGATAATGCAGATCTTATGAGCTCATCTAGATCCTTGACTTATATAGAGCTAGGACATATCTGGTCCAGGAGAGAGAGGGAGAGATAGAATTTAGACTCTGCTTAGATATTTCCAGATCTATCTAGACTACCTACAGTGGAAGGAATTAGGGGGACATGTTTGAAATAAAACTTGCTCTAAACAGGGTCTACAATAAATCAGGACTTCTTACCAGAATGGGGCTAACAGGAATTACAAGAATGCATACAACAATTCAGGAGGAGCAGAGGACATTTAGACATAGTTGGCAATGAGCTTGTTTTGACTATGGGACAGTCCCGCTTCCCAAGTTTCTGGGCATTTTATTTTACTCCCACAATACCTTTTTACTAATGGACATTTGGTGTGTACTGTTATCTCTGCATCGACTCTTAGCTTACTCCCTTCTCAGACAAAAACATTTCTGAAGAGCTTTTGCATTCCTTTCAACTAGTTCTTTCAGCATACTGCCTTCATAGCATCACTTTCTTATTCCTTTTATTTTAAGATGCAAAACGATAATGTAAATTTAAAAAATAAGTAAATTTTTAGGAAATTCAGAAGGGCTAGGAAAGAGAGGATTGAAGTATTTATTAACATTTTCAGTTTTGAAATGAGAAAAAGCTTTTGAAATGATCACAAGTAGAAAACCCCTGTGTTCAGGTACTTGTGTTCTGAGACTAATTTACATGGTCACTGAATATCGCAAAATATTCTTGTCAGGGCAAATCTTGCAGTCATCTTGCAGAGGATGACCAAACTTTTGTAAAAACAGGCTAAAAGACCCTAAGGCCATTAAGTGCTCATAGGGATTTCCAGCTGTGAAGCATTTGTCTGAGGACAGAAAGGGACTAGTCAAGGGAATGAGGCAAGATTGGATTAAATGTGGATGAGGGATCCTTTCAGAAGAAGAACATATTGGTCATAGTTTATTCAACACAACATCCTCTCAGGCTTCTGGAGCCAGGATATGTGAACTTGTTTAATGAGATAGGAGGTTGTCCAAACCTTGGATCTTCTCATTATGAAATGGAAAGTCAGACACTCAAGGTTCCAAAAATCTTCAAGTATGTTTAAACCATTCCACTCCCTCCTCCTTTTCCATTTTAAAATCCTTCTGGTAGAATGTGTTTTTAAATTTCGACTTTGTTTTCTGAAATCATCTCTCATTCTCCTTCTTCTTTCGCTCCTTGTTCTCCACAGGATCCTGTCCTGTATATGTTTTTATGGATTCTACTTTTTGGTAAATTTATTATTTTAAAGATCCTCTCAGTGTGCTTTATAATATCTAGACCCTCACCTGTGAATTCTTCCACTTCTTTTACACAATAGCAACCTCTTGCGATTCTGTGTTCTTCACGTGCCCTGTAATTTTGTCTGTAGTTCTTCAATGAAGAGCTGGCATGCGGAAATGCTCTGTGAAACAATTTTTACATTGCTAAAAGTTCTAAAATGTTCTACATTTGCAATACTACATTTTTGTGTTAGTACCTTGATTTAGTATCTCTAGTATTTCATGAGTAGCAAGCATTTGTCTCTGTAGCCTTAACAAGGTATGGCTGGTGTTTACAGTGTGTTTTCCTTTCTTTAATTTTGGTGAGATTTTCTACTTCCAGTTATGATTCTTGATGAATAGTCGACATACATTTCCCAAGGTCCTTGCTGTGCAAGAAGCCTGCATCCTGGATTCTGTTACCTGAACAAGTTTAGAACTCTCAACCTCAATGTCTCTCTCCAATTCCAGGACCTCTTTAGATTATACTATTTCAATTCCTACTCTAAGCTTAGGATGTGGCTTACTTCTTTGTTCTTACACCTAGAAATTTATTTTTATTGATTTTAGCCTTGCTATGAATGTTTGAAAATGTTGATATAATTTTAAACAAATTGGGAAACGGGAATACATTTTTGCATTGGCTCCCTCAAATGTTTTGACTAGAAATTTGTGGATCTCATCCTACTGATCAGTCATTAGCTTTAATGGTAAGAAGCAATGTTATAAAGAAGACATGTATGAATTTTGGAATATGATAAAATTGGGTCTAATACTTGTTATGGAGTGAATTCTTATGTGCCCTCCCACAAATTCTTATGCTGAAATTCTAATTCCTAATGTTGAAAGTTTTTGGAGCTGGAGCCTCTAATGAAGTAATTAGCATTACAGGTGGAAAATGATCCTGTAAGATTGGTGTCCTTGTGAAAGAATATGCAAGAAGTCCCTTCCCCCTATCTAGTCACCACTCCAGTGTGCTTACTGAGGAAGGGAAACCTGAGGAGGTTGTAAAACGGTGGCCATCAGTAATCTAGGAAGAGAGCTCTCTCTATCTCTGAATTGTGAACAAACAGATTTCTGTATTTTAGGCCTTCCAATCAGTGGTATTTTGTTACAGTAGTCCAAACAGACTGACATAATCTCATTTTTGTTATAATGTGTGGTAAAGCCAGTTCCTCAAGCCCTCAGAGACAGTTTTGTTAAGAATGAAAAGAACCAAATGACAATCAACTTGAAGGGCAGATATAATGGGAAAATGCACAGAAAAGTTTGTAGTATGTAACAAAAGTATAATAGATTTTAACCTCATCTTTCCCTTCCCTGTGGTTGGAAAACTCCAGAAGTGTGTATGTGTGTAGTGAATTACACAGTCAGGCAGCCAATTTCACTTTCAGACACCTCTAATTTTCATGTCAAATTCGATCTTTTGATTGTGTCATTTGTTTTTCATATCTTTTGGCAGAATGAAGGGCTGTTTGAGATACCTCTCCCCACTTATGCTAAGTCCTTTTATTTGACCTGCTTCTGAAGTAATTGAAAAAGAAATCTCAAGTGTCGAAAAGGCTTTAAAATTTCAGTGACATTGGTGAAACTGAACTGGTAGACACAGCTTAACATAGTGCATACAGATCATGACCAAAAATCATGATGAATGTTTAAATTTTAAATAATACTAATATAAAGTCATGTTTCTATGAATGCCTTTCAAAATGTTCCCTTTCGCTTTGAACATACTTATCTTGTTCTTGCCACTTTCTGAAGTAGTTCTGGATGTCTTCTTTAATGTCCTCAGTTGCTTTGTCATGGCTGCCTCACTGTCCTGAACCCATTCAAAATGTTTACCGTTCACATTCATTTGGACTTTGAGAAAGATCCAGGGGTCACATGGTGCCAGATCTAATGAATAAGGAGGATGAGGACACACTGTAATGTTTTTTATGAGTCAGACTTTCTGTTGGCTGCTACTCAGCAACAAAAATAACAGTATCCTACTTTTGGTCAAACCTCTTGAAGACACTCATGAAAGAAGACTTCTAGTGCTTCAGAAAGTGGCAAGAATGATAAGTGCTCAAAAAAATAGGGAGTATTATGAAGAAGAGACATACAATGTGTCTTTTACTGTAATACATTTTTTAAAAACTAAATACTCACCATATATTCTGAATATGCTTTTGGACATGGATTCCTAGTACTCAGTCATATCACAAGAGGCAGAGGCTGCCCCATGAACAGCTCAAAGAAAACCCCTCTCCTGAGACATCCAGAGAAAAGCTAAAGGCAGAGCTGAGAAAGCTCAGTCCTCCTTCCCAGACTTGTCAATCAGACGAATTATTTTCTTTCCATGCAGAAATATGGAGGGACAGAAAAGGAGAGAAAGAGGATGAGGACTGTCACTTCAATATCATTTCCACCTGATACTAGAGGTTCTCACACACACACACACACACACACACACACAAAAATATGAGAAGGGAAGACCTTAACTTCAGTTACCAAAAGGAACATGTGACTTAATCACGAAGACAGAGGCAAGAGCCCACCATATGCTGGCATGTCTGAGTGTAAATTGTGAAAGGGGCTAGACACTGTGTGGACTGACACTGCAAACTTCAGCATTGCAAGATCAGGAGTGTGAGGCTCAGAAAACAGATAGCAGGGAAGGAAGTCAAAGAGCAGAAAAGAATTGAAAGCAGATTAAGTTGACAGGTAAAATTTTATGGAAAGGAGACCTATACTCAGGAAAGGCAGAAGGAAGCAGCCTTCACTTAATGGAAGGGAGTGAAAAGAAGAAAACTGGGGTGGAGATTTTTTTAAATAATAAACTGAAAAGGAAAAAGACATAAATTTGTATATATGAATACATAAGATAGTTAAAATGACTATACTACTAAATGCATTAGTTATTGAAAAAGAACAGTTAATACTCATATGATTAGATCAATTTTACATGTCTATATCTGTCAATCTAAACAACCCCTTTGAAGGTAACAATATGCAATATTACAACCATTGTCAAATTCCTATTATCTCGTTTTGTAAACCTATAATGTTATTGTATTGGATTTGTTGTTGTTGTTTGTTTGTCTCTTTTGCTTTTTGTTTTTCTTTTCTGTATCTTTTTTCTCTTAAATAAAAAAATAAAATAAAGAATAAACCAAAAGGGGTCAGGGATTCAGCTCAATGGCTCAAGCACTTGCTTGATAAGTATGAGGTCATCAGTTCAATACCCAGTACAAAAATTAAGGAATAAACTAAAAGATGAAAAGGAACACTTTTTTTTAAAGATGAACAGCAAAAGGATAAGCAAATCTAAGGAAAGAATCTTCTGGACTAGAGGAGCTGTGTATATGTGTATGCAAGAGAAAAATGTGAAAATTTCAGGAAAAATTGAATTAACAGGCTGTTAGTATGATTTGTAAAAAAGCACATTAACAAGTAAAAAGTTATCCTAAAAAGGTTGAAATTTTCCTAATAGTTTGTGCTAATTTCCTGATAATCATTGCATCGATTATATATTTTTAAAGTGTCACTTTCTGTGCTTTAGCTGTTTATGTTTGGAAAGATCCAACTTACTAATTTGTCAGATAATAATGAATGTCAGAAATGGATCTTCAGAGGCATAGTACTTAGTGCCCCCCACATGTAAATTGAATTGAAGTTGCCGTTAGATGGAAGATATACTATTATTTTAGGTACCAAAAAGAAAGAGGAATCTGTTCAGAAAGTCCTTGCCTATGACTTTGAGAAATTTACATCTTTTATCTTTGAGCAGTTTAAGTGTGTCTGTTTTAATATTTAGATTTTTAAACCATTTTGATTTTAGTTTAGTACATGGTAAGAGATATGGATCTAACATCAGTCTTCTATATGTGGACAGCTGGTTTTTCCAGCACCATTTGTTAAAAGATGGTGTTTCCTCCAGCATATGTTTTGGGGCCCTTTGTGAGGCACCAGGTGGCAGAGTGTGTCTAGGGTTGTTTTTGTGTCCTCTATTCTGTTTCATTGATCCATATGTACTGATAAAATAAACAAATGAGATAATGCTGTTTACTAGACTCAGATAAAAGTTGCTATCAGGGCCAGGGTGTGACTCAATGGTAGAGAGCTTCCTTAGCAAGTGTAAGTCCCTGGGCTCAATCCCAGCACCACGCAAAAAAAAGTTACTATAAATTTGTAGTGTCATATTGAAGACTAATAACATCTGTCATTAAATCAAGCAATAGCCAAGTTTTTCCCAGAGTAGGTACACATCAATGCTTCTTTTGATGGACACCAGCTAAAGCAAATGGCTTATTTTTAGAAGTCATGCATACAAAAATATGCATCTCTAAATCCTGAAGTAATTCACAGTATAGGGAGACTCTTCCACCATGGAGGTGTATGAATGCAAGCATACAAGATGTCTGAAAAGCAGCCAATCTGATGTCTATTATAGTGACATGTACCATTGAATATGAGGCTGGTAGAATCACATGCTGTATTTGGGTTTTGTTTCTCCTTTGTTTTCCTCTCTTTCTTTATGCAGGTAATAGGAGTAGAGTATGCCTAAGTACATAGGATACCATTCTTTGGAGTATGTTTATCTTAACTGGAAGAGAACCGGATGGAATCATCTATAGTGAAAGGTTTGATACCTATGGCTCGAGTTGGATCTAGTTCAGAGAAAACTGCTGAAAGAACTGCTATATCTGATGATTTTAAAATGTTGCAGTTCCTAAGTCAGTATTGTGAATGAAATTCTATTACTTTTGTTGAGTATTTGGAATAACAACTAGTATATATAAGACAGTGATTGGAAAATGTTTAGATACATACTTTTTCAGCCTCTAGACCAAATGCTTATGTGAGACAAACTTCTGAAAGCAAAGACCTTATTTAACTCAAATGCAATAGTATGAAATTTTGTCAGTTTCATTAGATTTGCATGATTATGCCATTTCAGATTCCAGCTTTTAAAAAAAATCATTATAGAAGATAAAACTTGAATCTATGGCTATGATCCTGAGACTGAAGTTCAAGGTTCTCAGGGGAAATCACTCAGTTCTCCTTCTGTGAAAAACAAAGCACATCAATCAAGACTTAGCATCAAGGTGATACTGATTATGTTTTCAATCTTGGTGGAATTGTGCAAGTTGAATTTGTAACCAGGAATTCTATGGTGAACTCTGAAACTTACAGGGGCTTCTTGGAGCATTTAACAATGTGAGTAGAAAAAAACACTGAGAGATGGGCACACGGTTTCATCCTCCACTATGACAAGGCTCCGTGTCATACATTGCTTCTGCTATTGTAGCTTCTAGCAAATAAAAACATTATAGTGCATCCTTACTCACCTTGTTCATTTGGCATTGTGCCATTTATGGCTCTTCACCCAAGTAAAAATCACCATAAGAGGTAAGCATTTTGGATGGATGCAGGACATCCAGGCAGCCATGACAGTGCAACTAAAGACACAAAGACTGCTAGAACTATTTCAGAAAGTGGCAAGAATGATGGGATAAGAGTTTTCAAATTGAGGGACAGTATTTCAATGGGGGATCAAAGGCAACAAATCTTTACTATAAATTAAATACATATTCGCAAATATTTTTTGATTACAAATAGCAAAATAATTAATTTAAATTTGTATTACTGTGAATTATTTTTATTTATGACACTATTTATTCCCAACAACACCTCAGATTTCCAGCGTGCTTTAACATAATGCTTTGCATGCCTCCACTGCTTTACTTTTCCACGAGCCTGACATATTAGATGGTACATCACGGAATGGCCTGAAGATCACTAATGCCTGACTGGTTTCAATCACTGCTTTATGAAGCCAGAAAAATTACTTGTCTTCTCTTGGAATCAATTTTTTTTTTCATTTTTAAAGTGGAAATACAACAATAGCAAGTTTCTAGGGCTACTGTAAGGATTAAATTAGATCAATTATATAAACCTTTACCAATAGTGCCTGGCAAATGATAGTATGCCATCAAGTGTGAACTGATTTTGGCTATAGCACTTCCATATTTAGTATCTTATTTGATTCTAATCCAACCTTATAAATGAAGAAGACCATATTCTCATTTCATTTGAAACAAACAGATCTTAAAATTCAGGGACACTCCCCAAGTTCATAAGCCTACCTGCTG
Source organism: Dasyprocta punctata (assembly GCA_004363535.1). Classification (NCBI taxonomy): domain Eukaryota; kingdom Metazoa; phylum Chordata; class Mammalia; order Rodentia; family Dasyproctidae; genus Dasyprocta; species Dasyprocta punctata. The sequence continues at coordinate 61,412 of RJWM01000852.1, read as the reverse complement.
AATGTCAGAGCCTATATCTTCTGGTAAGATATCCACAAGATCTTCTGATATTTATATGTGGAACACCACAGTCTCTCTGGATCTCACAGTTCTCACCAGGGAAACATTATTTCTAAGGTTCCTCATAGCTGTTTTCCTATTGTCTTCGACCTTTAGTTCCTAAGACCCTGAAGAGCCGTGTGCTACCTCTGAGAGTTGGGAAGCCACTGATGTACAGCACGTGAGATACCCTCAGATCAAAGCCCATGGTGGGTAGATAAATTCAGTCTTGGACTAAGGACTCAATAGTCACCCATTCTTTGTGAAGTATTTCTAGAGTGTATGTTCATCATATTGTTATCATCGCAATTTATTATTTATAGAGTGCCATGCCTTTGTGTGGGTCTGTGCAGAACACACACCAGACAGGCTTTCTTCCAAGGAAATGGAAATGGAATTCAGATGGTCATGATTCATATGATAACAATAAAGCTACTCAGGTTATATAAATATGGTTTGCAATGAGATCAGTCTTGGATGACTTAGCTAATGGGATGGGTTGATAGGAAAGTAAAAGGTGAAAGTTGCTTGGCGCTAAAGGAACAAGATATTTTCAGGTTTAAGGTACAGGATGAAGGTCAGCCACAAAAGGAATAAAAAATTGAGAAGTGGAGGAGATAATGTCAGTATTACATCAGTTGTCAGGAGTGCGATGGGGAGGAGCAGAATGAGAACAAGTGATCCTATCCAGACTTATATGTTTGTGTCCTGGTGCCATGTCCTGTTTGTTCTGGGACAGACTGAAAGAACATGTCCTGCCTTGTTAAGGGAAGTGGCTTCATACAGCTGCCTAGCCAGACTAGGAGTGGAAAGTTCTATCACATCTGTACTGGTTTTTAATCTCTGTTTGGTTTTGTTTGTTCAAGTTAATGAAAATGATGTGCTATTGTTATGTAGTGATGCCAGAAAAAGTTTCACCAGAGACTTCAAAAATGTTTTTGGGACTGTGCCCATTTCATGTGGTTTCACTTTCCTCTGCCTCCTCTCCTCTCTGCCCTTTCACTCTCCCTTCCCCTGAAGTCCTTCCCTCATTCTGATAGATTAATATCATATGATGGAAGGATATTTTGAGAGAATTCAGCCAAGCAAGGAAGCCAGTCACTAAAGATAAAGTGATGGAAAAAAATTTAAGGGTAAATGGAGTTAATACCATTTATAGAAAATCTATTTGTAGAACCATTCAATAGAAGTACATAATTAATGCCTCTTCAAATTCATAGCTGGGGGTGATGAATTAGAATGAATATACCTCCACCTGGGAATAATTAGTAGTAATTTATAAACTCCTTAAGGAAGGGAACTATGTCCTCTCTTTCCTCAGCCAATCTCCTGAGTACTATAGAATCTGTTTTGTCCATCTAGTCTTTCAAAATTTATTAAGTACTAGGTACTATGCTAAGACACCAAAAGAAACATAAAAAAAATAATAATAATGAGATCCTTTTACTCTCATTGCACTTAAAACTCTGGCAAAATGGTTAAAACAATGTAAAATATGATATCTGTGCTCAATAAAGTAAAACTGAAGAGATATGGGGGCTTATAGGTAGAAGGAATACTTTGCTCAGAATCCTGGGTACCAGATCACAGAAATTCTATACAAATGAATTGAAACACAAGTGAGAATTTATTGGTTCCATGGACTGAAAAGTGAAAGGTGTTACCAGATCTAGGCTGACCAGGTACTTGAATACTTTAGGATTTTTCTCCTTTATTTTTCTTCTGCCTTCCTTTGTTTTGGGCCAACTTTAGATTACCTCTATGTATGTTTTGGGAGAGATAATTACCACACTTTTGTACCACCTTTGTAACAGTAACAACAACAAAAAGATTTGCACAAGTGGCATTTTTTTTTTTTTTTTTTTTTTTTTTTTTTTTTTTTTTTTTTTTTTTTTTTTTTTTTTTTTTTTTTTTTTTTTTTTTTTTTTTTTTTTTTTTTTTTTTTTTTTTTTTTTTTTTTTTTTTTTTTTTT
>RJWM01000852.1:0-59301 GCA_004363535.1 Dasyprocta punctata | reverse complement strand
AATTAAAGGCGTGCGCCACCACGCCCGGCTACAAGTGGCATTTAATGCAGTGAAATTTTAGATCAGAGAGGAACTTGGGTATCATTTCCAGAAACTCAGAGAAGTAAAGAAACTTTCTTTAAACCTTACGCAAAGCAAACAAGTGACTACTGCGATCCGACTCTAAGCAACATTTTTAAACAAGAGGTTCCTATAATTGTTCTGTAATTGTTCCTGTCAGTTACATATTCTCTAACTTTTCTTTGTGTGAATAATTGCTCTTTGTTAGATACACTGGAAACATGACATTGTGCTAGGTTTTGGAGACACAACAATGAACATAGCATTTGTAGGCTCTGCTCTTAGACCTTAGCCTAATTCCAGTTCATTAATGTCTTGTGAACTAATGAAGGGAATGCAAACAGTATGTGAACTGCAAACTGTGTTTTCATGTATTTGGTTACAAGCAAGCATTACATTTTGAAACATACAATTATGGTTTCTCAGCTTCTATTATCTGACTAGTAACTTTGCTATTGTTTCATTCACTTGCATGCAATGCAAAATGTTAATGTTACTTCTACCTGAGATGTTTACACCATCTCATTTGGCAACAACTGTCTCACTTTAAGTTCCCACCTTTCAGTCATTTAGTTGTATGGCCCATTAGATCTGAGAATAATATTAATTCTAGATTAGGAAAAAGGTAACAAAAAACTTGGGGATGTAAAATTACATCCTTACAATGATATCTTCTCTAAGAGACAATCTTTAGAGGGCTTTTAATTATTTTGTAATGAAACAAACACTGCAGGAGACACATACAAAAAGATTTTTTGGTATTTTGAAGAGAAAAGTCTATTCAGGTGAAAGAGGGAGGCAGTGAATTAGAAAGACAGGGGAATCTATTCAAACACTCTTACATCAAATAGGTTTATATCTGAGTTGGATGGATAATGTAAGATTTGTCTGAACCCATTCCCAATATAGTGTCAAGAAAAAAAAATCAGATGACAAAAGTCAATTTAACTTTAAAAATCTTTAGCTCTCTACTGAGAGATACTTGCTCCCCGGCCCTAGCAAAGATAAGGTAGTAAATTACACATTATTTAATAACTTTTGTACCTTCCAGCTGTGATGAAGTAAAAAAGACTTATCTATACTTTTGTTTAGAAGGCATTCATATGGTTATCTGCCCAATTTCACAAGTAAATTTTATGGCAAAAAGATGCATCATGATAATCTGCTTCCTTGGTTATTTCTTGTCATCAGTAAAGTTTTTTTTTTCTTAAAAACAATCTTACCTATTATTTTTAAAAAATTAGGCACTGAATTAAATGCTGGACCGCAAAGCAATTTTACACATCTGTATTCTCTTCTCTACTCTGAATAAGTTTCACATTCATAGGACTAAAAAAATTAATCGTAACTTTCAGGTGTGGTTGGCAGTCAGTATGTAGGCCTTTGTATGTTTGAAAAGTAAGAAAGGGGCAAAGGGCAATGAAGTGGTATTGAAAAATAGATCTATCTGAAACTCATTCATTTATTCCACAGGTATTTGTCAAATGCTTGCTACATACAGACCCTGAACTTGGTGCTGGTAAATTGAAAGTGAATGAGAAAGTTATTCTGTCTAATAGAGCCAGTACTCCAGGCTAGACAAATATTAATGAGACAAATATCTATTTGCTGATGACTGTGATCCATACTATATTGAAAAGTTATAAAATGTTAAGAGATCATATAACACAGAGGTCTAATCTTACCTGGAGAGTTCTTTATAAGAAGAAGGCCTGAAATATTAATGGAAGCACATGAAAGGAGAGATTCAAGAAATAAAGTCCAGATCAAGGGAACAGCATTTGCAAAAGACTAGAGGCTGAGCTTGGTGCACCTGAAGGGCTAAAATGTAACTGATAAGCCAGGCGTGGTGGCACACGCCTTTAATCCTAGCACTCAGGGGCCTGAGGCAGGAGGATCCTTGTGAGTTGGAGACCAGCCTGGGCTACAAAGTGAGTTCAAGGCCAGCCTAAACTGCATAGTGAGACCCTGTCTGAGGAAATAGGGCTGGGGATTCAGCTCAGTGGCTTAAGTGCCTGCCTGTCAGGCGCAAGGTTGTGAGTTTGATCCCCGATACCAAAAAGTAAAATAAAATAAATAAATAAATAAATAAATAAAATAAAATGTAACTGATAACTTCAGTTTATAACTCCAGTTCCCCACATCCACAGAAAACCCATTCTCGTTCATCTACTTCTTAATCTGATGCTTTTGCCTGAATTTCTTCACAAATGAGCCAAATTCTTCAAGCACAAATTTAGATGTTTTGATTTTTTCCTAAAACCTGCGCCTCACTTAATATTTGCCATTTCAGCAGCACCATTTAATTAGTTGTTCAACCCAAAGAAATATTCAGGACTTAGCTATGCTTTTGCTCTCACATCTATGTTCAATCCCTTAGCAAATCCTTTTCAATATTCCTGAACATAGCTACTTTCCAGCAGTTCTGATACTCCTGCCTTATTTAAGCCATCACCATGTCTCACTTGGACCAGTGCCAAAACTGTCTGACTTCTTGCTCCATCTCCACACTTATACTTCCTTAGTCTAGCCTCCAAACAAGAGTAAAGCATAGCTTTTAAAGCATCCATCAGATCCTGGGACTTACCTACTCAAAACTCTGCAAGACCTCCTTGAATTTTAACCACCTTGCTTTGCCTGCCTTATCTGGCCCCTGGTTACATTTCTGCTACCATGTTGTGGCACTCTATCATTAACAGGAGACATGTTGTTTTTGACAGGTCCAGTTTATGCCTCAAGTTTTTTCTCTTATGCCCCTCCCCTGGGTACGTGCATAGTTTGCTGCCTCACTTTACTTAGATCTCTTCAAAAATCTCCCTCTCAGAGAGATCACCTTGAATACCCTAACTCACATAGCAACTCTCTCTCAGTCTCATCTCTGGTCTATTTTAATTTTCTTTATAGCACCTAGTTCTATTTGGCATTATATTGTACATCCTATGTTGTTTTTTATTTTACTGAGGACACACTCCTTATCCTTTTTATATATGTTTCTAGTATGTAGAAAAGTTTGTGACCTACTCAATAAATATTTATTGAATGAATGAATGAATGCTAGTTTGGCTGACATATGATAAATGAGGGTATAAATGGTACACGAGGTTAGAAGGATAGGTGTTTTTAAAATATGCAGTCCCTTGTAGGCCGTCTGGAGGAATTTGGCCTTTGCTACAGTTTGGATCTTGAATCCTCTCCAAGGGCCCATGTGTTAAAGGTTATGCTGCTAGCCTGTGTTACTAACTGGAAAGTCATGGAAACTTTAAGAGATGTGGGCTAGTGTGAGAAATTTAGGTCACTGAGGCATGCCTGTGAAAGGGGAGTTTGGAAATCATCTCCTTTCTGTCTTTTTCTCTGCTTCCCAGTCACCATTAGGAGAGTAGTCTGCTCCGTCACAGGCTCCCAGCCATGATATGCTTCTTGGAAAGGGTCCAAAAGCATTAGACCAAACCACCGTGGACTAAAACCACCAAAACTGTGAGCGGAAATAAGTGTTTCATTCTTCCAAGTGTGTTAACTCAAACATTTTGCTTTAGTAACACACAGCAAGCTAATACAGACTTTCTCCTAAGAGGTCTGATCAAAAATACAGTAAATGCTCCTGCTGAGTGTCATTCAACAGAGAGGCAGGCTCATAAAAACATTACAGCATGTGTTCTCATCTACCCTATGCCTTGGAATTGACACCATGTGACTTATGGCTTTTCCTCAAAGTCAAAGTGACTATGGAAGGTTTTGAACTGATTTAGGACATCAAGGCAATAGCAACAATACAACTAAAGGTACTCATGAAAGAAGATGTCCAGAACTGCTTCAGACAATGGCAACAACATTGAGATAAGTGTGTTCAAAGTGAGGGGAAGGGTTTTGAGGGGATCAATGGCAATGTGCTTTTTACTGTAGTACATTTTTAAATGTAAGTATTCACTGTATGTTTTCATCACCCTTGTATATCTTTATGCAGACAGTAATTCAAACGGAATGCCTCTTTTGAGTTAAAAGAGTCTGAGCTATAACTTAGCATAGCATTTTTCAAATTTTATTCTGTGGACTACTAGTGCTTCCCAATATTTCCAGAGATGTTTCATGTAAATGGGTTTCTGGCACCAGAAAAGCCTCTGGTTAGATAGAAAGGACAGAAAGGATAGATTAAAGGAAATGTTTTAATTCAAGACTCACCAAAGTGCATGATTTACTAATGAATTCTCTGAATTCACATAGGAGAATAGAAGGTGTAGCATTTCTCATTCCACTTTTTCATACTGCTTCTGTTCTCAGAACATAGTTTGGGAACTGGGGAATGGTGGTATAACTCATAGGATGCCAGGAGGCCCACCTTCATGGGTATGGGCCTGTGTATTCCCACAGGGCTCAGAAGGGGTCCTGAGTCTGACTTAATGTTCTGTTCTCAATATCTTGAATTTTTAATAATTGTCTTTATCTTTGAACTTGGGTTTTATAGGTGAAGTTGGAAGGAACCCTGGAGTATGTCACTTCACTCCTCAGAGGAAGATTTATACTGAGCAGCAGATATACAACAGGTTCAACAATTTCAGTGGGTTCAGTAATGTGCATACAGCAGCCGGTCACATGTGCACTGGGGTAGTTGGAGAACCACGGAGACACAAAGTGACAGCTATTGCTGGTACCTGGGTTCATATTGGTGGAATCTACAAGCACATCAGCTGCATTTGCAGCAGCAGTAGTGGCAACACTCTGGCCTTTGGAAAGAGGTAGCTCTCCTTGGGGACAGTTGCAGGATACAGAGTGGGCAACTGGCCAGACATTTTTATAGCCAGTCCTGATCCTGTGACATCTTTCAGACCTGAGCTTTGGGACAGGAACTGCTAGAGCTCAGGCAGTAAACTTGGTCAATAAATTAGTACAAAATAAAAGTATACAAAGAATAACCCAAGAAAGCTTATTAAGGAGTTACTGGAATTCTTCAAAGATTTTAGAATCTCTGGTTTTGAAAACTCGGGCAATGTTGAAAATCAAATATTGTATCCCCAGGCTTAGAAACAGAAACAGAATTTAGAGATTGACAGATTTTGGAAAATACTATTTTCATGTAGTGCTTTGGATGAACCAGTTATTGAGAAAAGAACAGGTTTTGAAATTTTTTATGATTGAAAATACACTGATAGAATACATAAAAAGATACTTTAAAATGTGTATATTTCAGGAAACCATTTTCCACTTCTTATTAACAACTATGTAAGTTACAAGGAATGTCAGAGGAATTGTTAAAATGCCACTGTGTACATTCACATTTACAACTAAATTTAGATGTTCATGAAACTGATCTGCATGAAAAATTAAATCTTTATGGAAAATTGTTCTAAGTATCATTAGCTCTAGATGTACTAAGATTTATATTTCAAAATAATCTAATGATTTCTAGTTGCAAATCTCCAAAAATTTTAGCGGCTCTATTAGCAGTTGCCCCAGAAAGATATTTCTCAAAATTAAAACTTCTCAAATTGTTTATGATATTGCTTTTACCAAGATGACAGACATCATTTTCAATTACACAGATTGAAAATGTAGTTGCAGGAGGTGTAGTTTGAATTATTAACTAATAAAAGAACTTTAAGCAAACCAAGCCAGAAAAACTTTTACAATAAAGACATCATTTTAATATAATTCTAATTTTATTTTATTAAATAAAACTATGACAAAAAATGATGAAATATATTTTTGTAATTTATAAGTTTATCTTGTTACTGAATTTTACTTTTTTAATTTCTTAAAATTAGTAGACCATTTTTAAAGGTATATGTTATGGCTTGTGTCTAGATGTCCCCCCAAATCCTCACACAAGCAGAGGTGGCTTGATCTAGAGTGCATGATGCTGGAATCAAAGGTGCATGGTTACTAAATTAGTCTACTGATTGGTTTGTCATAGTTCTGAGCAGGACTAAGGGTTCCCCACTTTGGGTGTAAGTGCTACCTGTCCTAAGAGTACAATATAAGGAACGGAAAGAGGGCTGCCATGGTCATCACTTGCCACTTGCTGCTTGCTTCCTTGCAACTTTGCTGATTGACTGACTTCCTGCCTTCTGACCCCCCATGAAACTGTTTCTCCTCTGTGATGCCTCTCCGCCATGCCACCCTGCCCTGGAGCCAGCCAGCTATGAACTGAAACCTCTACAGACTGTGAGCCAAAATAAACCTTTCCTCCTTTAACTTTGGGTGTAGGGTATTTTGTCTTAGCAATGAGAAAAGTAACTAAGAAAATATAACTTTGTATTTCATGCTTTTAACTATTCCTCCATTTTGAACAGTGGGTCTTATATTTTACACTGGACCAGGCATTACAACCAGTTTCCAGATACTAGTCATGAACTGATACATTTGAGTGTTCCAAACAGTAGTTTAATAGTTTGGGATGTTTGAATGTTTCACATGATGTGTCAAGGTGGTGACAAATGGAAATTTGCTTTAGGTTTGGATTCTATAGCAAAAGATGCTCTTTTCATCTAACAAGCTTTAAAATTCTTCTCACTTCCAGCTAAAAACTTACAAAACATTAAGGCCATATGAAGGGAACAAAGGAAAGCCAAGAAGAGTTAGCGCACCTAGCACCAGTTGGTTCTTGTTAAGAATTATAAAAGCCTAAGTTAATTCATGACAGTACAGAAGCCTTCAATAGTTCCAAAGAATCTCCATACACAAGAAGAAGTATCTTTAGAATTGGGATATTTCTGAAATTTAAAAGGATATCTTTCACCTAAATCCTGAGAAGAAATGATTGTTTTTGGAGGGGGGATGTTTTTCTGAAAGGTGTTGGCTTGAAGGTAATGCATATTTTGCCATGGTCAGGGCAGCAGAGGTCTTTCTGGTGGAAACAGTTCTGTTGGAGGAGATGACTTGTCTGAGTAGATAAGAGGACATACAGTATGAAAGACCTAATGGACCATGGCATGGATTTGGGAATTTATTCTAGGCAATTTGATAGACCTATAACTCTGAAAGTTTAAATACATGATTTTCAATAATTTTTTCTGCTGATGATGTGATGTGAAATAGTTTCAAACAACATGCTTCAACTAAAGTTTGGTTGGGAGAACTGTTAATAGATGATGTCATTTTTCTAAATTGAGAGGTTTGAAGAAAATTATAGCTTTCTTATTTTGTGAAGAAGTTTCACAGATCATTTTCCATTTGAAAATTGCGCCAATGCTTTGTTCTAACAAAGCATCATGCCTACCCAGAGTGCTTCATGGCTTATTTGTGTGCCTTTGATGAATTCATAAGGTGCTTTAAGCCAGTGATCAGCACAGGAACACACTGTAACAATGAGCCTGAGTAGATATGACAAATGATTTCAGTATCGTGATAATACATCCATGAATGTTTTCCAAGGAACGATATGCTGAAATTATACAATCTCAGTAACAACTGAGAAACTTTTTTAATGTGACCAAATATTGAGTTTAAAAGGTCAGGTAAAAGACCAGCACCCAACATATTTAAATTGCTTTGGAGCTCTTCCTAAGAATTTAAAAATTCTCAGATTTGCAAAAAACTACTAGATTGTTTAACTTCCTATAGTGCAATTGAGTGAAACAAAACTATGAAGTGACAATTTGTAACCTTAATGATGCATATTATTCCAAACTGCATACAAATACCAGATACTTGGAAGATTAGAGCAGAAGGATTACAATTTTTAGACCAGCCTAGGGAACTTAGTTAGACTCTGCCTCAAAATAAACTAGCTAACTAAATAATAAAAAAGGACTGAGGATGTAGCTCAGTGTGAGGCCAAAATCCAGCTCCAGTACTACAAAACAAAACAAAACTCTCTATACAGTTTTTGGTCAAGAATCACCACATTCTCATTTTTTTCTTTATTTTTTCTATAGCCAGCACTAGCAACTGGCTTTCTTTCTAGGAACATTTTCCACCAAGAAACAAAACCGTTACACATTCTCAAAAATTTCCAAATAAAAATGATGAGTAGAATAAGAGAACAAAACTAAATACTTACAGAATTTAATCAGTTGACATAAATGGGAAAAGGGAACTATTTTTAAAGCAATATTGTGGACTTAGGCAACTATACAGTTACTCTAAGAAATTCAATGGTTAAAGTTTTATAGCGATTGGCAATAAATCCTCGCCTCATTTGGGGAAGACTAGGGAGTGGAAAGGAGTGTGGCAAATTGAAGATAACATATCTGTAATTCTCTTTCCAAATAGAAATTTTTAAAGCTGCATATTTCTCCTTTAATTTATATATAACTTTTCTTGTTTAAACATTGGCTACATTTGAAATGCTAAGTAGACAATAAAAAATATCTCATCTGGCTGGTTAACCACAGAGGCAGGACATTTGGGGTCTCAAGTACAGAATAATCAGGTTCCATAAGCGCCTTTGCTTGGCTGTTTTGTAGACCAGTATTCTCCATAGAAGGGGAACGAAAATTGTAGGGAGCCTCCAAAGATAATGGTTGAGATCAGAATGCTTTCTTGTCAGGCGAGCAATCCAAGAGCTTAGAGGCTTGGCTGCGTTGTACTTAGTGGTTATAGATGGGCATCTGTAAAGACAACATGTCTATTGTATCTGAATTTTACCAATCAACTACCTTTAAAAAAACAAAAAATAAATCAAAGGCTGTTGCTCAGTTTAAGGATGGGAAGATTTAACACACACCAGTATTAAGCTACAACATTTCTTGATGGAAAAATATTTAATTTTTTTTAATTTTGGGTTTATAGAATAAAGAATGAATTGTTCATATTTCTTGTCTAATTTTATTTTAAAAGGAACAAAAATAAAACAAAATAAACTCCTAAAAAACACAAAATTTTAAAACAAGATAATAGGAGAGTAACAATGGTTAATATATTGCATATTGTTATCTTTAAATTAGTTACTCAGAGTAAAGAAAATGACATTTAATTGTCCAAACAATATTAGCAAGAACCTTTCTTTTCAATAAAATAAGAGAAATTAGTACTATCTCATATATATATATATATATATATATATATATATATATACTTTTTTTTTTTGCTTTTTCCTTTCTTCTTTTCTCCTTTCCCCCATCCCAGTTACTCTTTTCTTTTGAATAGTTTCTTCCCATTTCACAGTATCTGTTGTATACTTTGAGGTTTTTTTGGTTTTTGTTTTTTTTTCCAAGAGACAAAATTTAATATATGCACGTGGTTTCATATATGATGCAGCATCACACCATGTAGGGCATTTACTCTAATTTTATACATTCAGATATGCTTGAAACATTTTGGATCTTATTTTATTCTTTCAGCTTCTCACACGAGGGGGACAGTACAACTTTCACATATGTGAGTCTGATTTATTTCACTTATAAATATGTTTTCAATTTGCATCCATTTACCTATAAAAGTTTCTTTATGGCTGAGTAGTATCCATTGTATAAAAAATACCACATCTTTTATATCCATTTATTGGTTGATGGGCAGTCGAGTTAGTTCCAAGATTTAGTTATTACAAATTGTGTTGCTATAAGCATCAGTGCATATATATTACTGTGGTATGATGTTTTTAATTCTTCTAGAAGATACTCAGCAGGAGGACAGCTGGGTCAAATGGAACCTCTAATCCTAGGTTGTTTTTCTTGAGAAATTTACACACTGATTTCCACTAGTAGTACCAGTCTGTACTCCCACCAACAGTGGAGAAGAGTTCTGTTTTCCCCACAACTACTCCAGCATTTGTTGTTGGTTGGTTACTTGATAATAGCCATTCTTTCAGGAATGAGACAGAATCTCAGTGTTTTAATTTGCATCTCTCAAATAACCAGTGATGTTGAACATTTCCTTCATATATTTGTTTGCTGTTTGTATTTCTTCAACTGAGAAGTGTGTATTCATCTCGGATGCCCATTTTTGGACTGAGTGTTTAAATTTGGGAGGTCTGATTTTTTTTTTTGTTCTTTATATGTTCTCAATAGTAATCATTTGTCTGAGGAACAACTGGCAAATATTTTTTACCACATTGTTGTTGTCTCTTCACCCTGTTGGTGGTCTCTCTTACTGTACAAAAGCTTTTTAATAAGATGAGATCCCAGTAGTTGATTCTTTATGATAGTTCCTGTGTAATCTGGGTTTTATTCATAAAGTCTTTGCCTATACCAGCATCTTCAAGAGTTTTACCTATTCTGTTTTTAAGCAGATTTAATGTTTCTGTTTTAATATTTAGATCTTTGATCCATTTCAAATTTAGTTTAGTGCATAGTGAAAGACATAGGTCAATTTTAGTCTTAGGCATGTACAGAGTCAGTTTTTCAAGCACCATATATTAAACAGGTTATCTTTCTTCCAGTGAATGTTTTGCACCTTTGTCAAAGATAAGGTAACTGAGTGTATTTGGGGTTGTGTCTGCATCTTCTATTCTGTTCCTCTGATCCTCAGGCCTGTTTTTTCCCAATAGCATGCTGATTTTATCAGAGTAGCTTTGTAGTATAATTTCATGTCTGGGATTGTGATGCCCCCTGACTTACCTTTGCTGCCCAGAATTGCCTTTGATATTCTAGGCCTCTTCTGGTTCCAAATGAATTTTAGGATTATTCTCCCTAATTCTGGGAGACATGCTGTTAGAATTTTGATCAGAATTGCATTAAATCTGTACAACACTTTTGGAAGTATGGCCATTTTCATTATATTGGGTCTTTCTACTCAAGAAGATAGGATATCTTTCCATATTCTGATATCCTCTTCAATCTTCTTTTTCAGATTTGTGTAATTTTCAATGTAGAGGTCTTTTACATCCTTCATTAGATGAATTCCCACGTATTTCATTTTTTTTGGATGCTATTGTGAAAGGTATTTTTTCCCTAATTTCTCTCTCAGTGAGTTTTTTATTCTTGTACAGGATGGCTATTGATTTTTGTGTGTTGACTTTGTATCCCACTACACTACTGAATTTGGATATTAAATCTGCAAGTTTTTTGGTGGAGTTTTTGGGGTCTTTGATGTAGATGCCATATGCAAATAAAGATAATTTAGCTTCTTCCTTTCCTATCATTATTCCTTTTATTTCTTTCTCTTGTCTAATTGCTTTGGCTAAAGTTTCTAGGACTATGTTGAATAAGAGTGGAGACAGTGGACATCCTTGTTTTGTTCCTGATTTTAGAGTAAAAGATTTCAGTTTTTGATCATTTAGTGTGATGTTGGCTGTTGGTTTGTTGTAGATGGCTTTTATTAGACTGAGATAAAGACCAACTATTCCAACTTTCTGCAGCATTTTTATCATGAATGCGTGCTGAACTTGGTCAAACACTTTTTCTGCATCTATCAAGTCGATCATATGGTTTTTGTCCTTGGCTCTGCTGATACGCTATATTCCATTTATTGATTTATGTATGTTGAACTAGGCCTGCATCCCTGGGTCATATTTCTAATAACCTTTGGAAATGTGGAGAAAAATGTATGCATGTCAAACTTCAATTAGAGCAGTTTTCCTTAGTTGCTGATAGCCCTAGAAAAATATTTATCCAGTGCCTACTCTAAGGCACCCTGACTTTATGGGGCTAAGTGGAGGCTCAGAGTGGGGAGAAGTTCCTGTGGCTTTTCCATGTGACATAGTGTTGTCTTCCCATGGAGAGAATAAACCTCCATATGATCGCTCTAACCATTAGACAGTTTTCAGTCCGACAGTTTTTAGGCAAACATCCATCCATTCTGATAGTTTTATGACAGATTGATTCATTACAGGTTACTAATGTACAGTCTTTGAATGGTTAAGGTATATTGAGCTCTTACGATGTTATAATTGTCACTAGAAAAATCATTCTGAATCTGATATCATATTCTGATATCCTCTTCAATCTTCTGATAGTTTTATGACAGATTGATTCATTACAGGTTACTAATGTACAGTCTTTGAATGGTTAAGGTATATTGAGCTCTTACGATGTTATAATTGTCACTAGAAAAATCATTCTGAATCTGCATTAAAAAGACCAAAAGAGCCAGGGATTTAGCTCAGTAGCCTAAGCGCCTGCTTAGCAGGCATGAGGTTGTGAGTTCAATCCCTGGTACAAAAAAAAAAAAAAAAAGATTGTGTTACAATCCTCATTTTTCCCTAGAGGAAACTGAGGCTCAGAGTGGAAATTTTACAAAAGTTATGGTTAGTGTTTACTAAGTGGCTGCATCAGGACTTGAATCAAGACTTTCCTGACATCAAAATCTGGGTTTTTTCCATCATATAACATAATTTCATAATTTGCTCAATGTCATTAAGACTTCAGTGACCTTCACAGCTGGCAAAAAGAGAAATGAAATCATAGTCTGTTTTTTAAATTTATTTTAATGTTTGTTTGAATCACAGAACACTGGTTTTTTCTGTTTTACTTAAAGTCTGAGACCCAGCAAATTTATGCAAATGCATCACTAGGAAAAAGTGTACTGTGGGGCTTCCCCAGCAGAATTGAGTGCTCTGGAGATCTGTTTCATTTAGATAGTGAACTCTGCAAAAGCCTTCAAGTTAAAAGATTTATCTACCAGCTTTATGATGATTACATCTGATTTTATCTTCAGGTCTTACATCTCCCTTAAGCCAGTGGCTTCATAAAGTCAATTGCTTATTTGACATATTCACTTGGTTGCTTCACCATTTCAAAAGTTACAAATCCAAAGCAGAGTTATCTTTCCTAAACTTACTTCTTCATAAACTCCTCATGTTAGAAAATGACACAGCCATCTACCAAAAGGACATTATCATAGAGTCTTTTTCCTCACCTCCCTGCTCTAATATAGTAAAATCATATGATTTTACCTTTAAAATGCAAGTCAAATGTGTCCTATTCTTTCCTCCTCTACCATACAAATCACCACAGTCCAAACCATTATCATCTCTTGCTTGAACTTTCACACTGGGTTGCTAATTGGTCTTCCTATTACTCATCTGGAGAAAGCAGCCAGGGTGATTTTCTTAAAATGTAAAACAAACGATGTGACATTCTTTCAATGGAAGAAAAAAGTATTATGATTTGACTGGATAGATTCATTTTCCCCCAATCTTAGATAGAATAGAACAAAAAAGTAAAAAGAACTTCTGTTTTGAATTCCCCACTTTAGAGCATTCTTCACACTAAAGCATAGTGCTCTGGCTCTCATGTCTGTTGGGGAAATATACTACATAGAGTTGGGTGTGTTTCAATGAGGCAGACCCAAGAAATGTTTGTTCACATGGTCTGAAGCTAGTAACCAGGCCCAAGTAGAGGTTTCACCTGGTTTGTCCTCTCAAGAATGACCTTGTTATCAGAGTGTGCTCATTTGGGCTAAGATTTGGCCAAAAGATGGCTACATCCAAGTGGTATATAAAAATGAGATAAGGCATTCAGGGTACAGACCAGGACTTCTGGAAATTAGAGGATTTTAAATTTGAACCTTACTTTCCACATCTTTTTGAAGTTTTATTAGCCAAAGTAGCAAACAAACAATCAAACAAACAAACAAACCAATGTATTTTGCCTTAGAAATCATTAGCTTAGGTTCTATTAAATATTCGGCATACGATATATGGACCTCCATTTACATTCTTGTTCCAAGATCCACAGAACTTGCAAGTGAGCCTGAGTGACTAGCTTTATATAGAACAATAGAAAGTTGGATGATACACTTGATTCAAAGTATTTATCTAAACCCTTCATCTGGACTATGACCCATCATTTTCCTTGGACAAACTCAAATTATGTATGTTTCACATTTATACAGGTCTTATTGATATTTTGACCTGTGGAGAGTCAGATATTTTGCTCCCTTAGTAAATAATGGTGATTACATAGAACATAGTCGATGCCTGTAGGGTCACTTTCCATGTGGTTATTTACATACATTTTCTCTCAAAATAGTATTTCTGTCTAGTGTTCCAGAAATTCACTTGGCTTAGAAAATGTTCATATCTTTGTCTTAATCCTCAAATGCCTGCCTGTCAATTCAGTCTTACACTTGTTACTTTTGCAACAGCTGTTTAAGCAAATATTACTGTGAAGATCCATTCAAGGGATTATTTTTTCACAACCATTTGCATGCCAGGTAAGTTTTAATGGAGATGAAAGTTGCCTGAATTATCTCATGGGCATAAACCTGTTATTGTTTTCAATGACTGTGGGTCTCTGGTGTAGATTCTTTAGTTATAGCTTAGTTGTAAATCACTGCAATACAACATGTCTAGCTACTTCAGGGAGTTTTTGGGTGGGCTAAAACTGACTGGGGTTTAAGATCCAAAAGAGTTTGTTATTTTTCCCTTTGACAGTAAATTCTAAGGTTTTTTTTTCTTTATGTATAGTCTTGAATTAATAAAAACAGCAGATGGTGTTAGCCTTTGTGTCTCATCTAAGCAAGAATTTTGCCTCAAAAGTCTAGAAAGGAGAGGTAGGCTTAAGATAATCAAAGAACACTTTAGACTTCATTTCATGTTCTCTTATTTATATTCATTTTTTAAAAGCACTGTGTGGCAAACAATCCTGGTTTGGCCTGTTTGTACTTTCTGCCTGAGCATGACCTACATGGTATGATTTGTGATTTCAAGGACAAAAGAACTAAGAAAGTTGTTTTGGTGTTAAATGGCTTACTTGTATGACTGGAACAATTCCTGAAATTCCACTATTATAAAGATAATAATTTAGATGGACTAATCTCTATCTTTATATGCTTCATTAAGGGACAAAACAATGTGTCAATACAAAAATAACACATTTTTATTAAGAATTTCTTCTTCAATGAATGTTTTGGGTCCTAGAGTAAAAAGAAATGTTTAGAGTTAATACAAAGAAGGGCAGAGCTAAATTGGGAAACAGAAATAACACTTCCCTTGGAAAACTCTCCATATTTATTCAGTTATGATGTGTCAGGTATTAAGAGTACATTCCTTGCTGGGTGTGGCGGCGCACGCCTTTAATCCCAGCACTCAGGTGCCTGAGATAGATGGAGCATTGTGAGTTCGAGGCTGGTTTGGACTACAACGTGAGTGCAAGGCTGGCCTGAGCTACATAGTGCAACCCTGCCTTGAAAAAAAATAGGACTGGGAGTTTGGCTCAGTGGCTTAAGCGCCTGCCTGGCAGGTGTGAGGTTGTGAGTTTGATCCCCAGTGCCACAAAAACAAACAAACAAACAAACAACAAACAAAAAAAAGAGTATATTCCTTTAGTTTCTCTTGTGATTTAGGCATAAAGATTTTTGTTGTCCATATAAGGATACACCGGAGCAATTATTAAGTGGCTTGCCAAATATCATAGTCAGTGATATGCAAACTAGAAACTCAAATCCTAATTCTCCTGACTTTTGTGTTCCTTCTATTAAACCTAACATTTCCTTGTCTAAATTATGTAGTCAGGAAATTTGTGATTTTCTATCATACAGATAATTATGAGCTAAAATATCCAATCACTTGACATGTGTGACAAATGCATGAACTCTGGATCCACATGATCTGGGTTCAAGTCTCAATTGCAAAAATTATGGATTTTGTAATTTTGAATGAATTAATTCATTTTCTTGGGCTTTATGTATAAGTGGAAATAATAATTATAATAGGCAGCACTCTTGCCACTGAGATGCACTATCCAACACCCATACCTTAAAGGTGTAGAGGTTTAACTTGGCTCATGGTTTCGGGGATTCTAGTCCATGGTCAATGAGTTCCAAGGCAGAAAAATCATGGTGGAATGGTGTGGTGTGACAAAGATGCCTAACTCATTGTAGTTAAGAAGCAGATCCAGGGATGAGTGCCAAAAAGTAAGGACCCAGAGGCCAGATAGAGTAACCAAGGTCGTGCCCCCATGACCCATCAAGAAGTGTGCTCCCTCAATTCCTTAGGTGGTTTCCAAGCCAATGAAATTGACATAATAAGCCTAACCCTCACATTCCACCCCTTGTCAACGTGACATTCAAACACATCTCCTTCAATTGTCTCTTTAAACTTAGTCTCCAACTGCATAATTCTGTGTACAAATAAGAATGCACTAATCCGTTTCCCATAGTTTCAACAATTCTAGCATTTTTCAAAAGTCTGGATTAAAACGTCTTCAAAGACTCACAGAAAACTCTTAGCTGTTAACCTCTGTAAACATAAAAACCAAGTTACACCAATCTCATGGCATTTAGCACATGATAAACGTTCTTATTCCAAAAGGAAAGAACAGGAGAATAGAAAAAATCTAATGAAAAACAGTAAAACTCAGAAGGGCAAATATTGAATCCCCTAGTACCACATCTGGTATCCAGAGCAAATGGCAGTAAAATGTGAGATCCATAAGGCCCCACTCCTATGGTCTGTTGGTTGTAGTTCACTTGACCTTTCTGTTGGGCTGGTTTGACTCATGCCTTGCAGCTTTCTTCAGCAAATATTTCACATTTATGATATTTTTGATTTCCTGAGGTCTCCACTGTAACTTTGAATTCATTTCCAAAGCTTCATGCACTGCCTTCTCAGGACTTTTTGTCTGACCTCCCAGACCTTCCTTGGAAATCTGGGTAGAAGCTTCCCTGACTCCACAGGGAACATTCAGCACATTCTGCATTCTGCATTCACCACATTAACAATGCCATGATCTACCACAAATATCAACAGTAGCCAGGCCCCTGGCACTTGGATTAAGAAGTCTTGGAGTGCCTTGATGACTGAACACAACAAAATGCATAAATAGGAACTATCCCTAGGTGGCCCTTCTTGAGGAGGGGATATAGGAGATCTTATCTCAATGAAAAGTTTATATTTTGAACCTTAGAGCCTGTGATAGCTGGCATCTTGCTGATTTATGAGATGCTCTTGAGGCATCTTTCTTCTTGTCTTTGTACAAAGTATTTTTTAATGGTGCTAATCTCTTCAGCAGACATAACTCTGTTGTCACAAATTTATATGATTCTTTCTGGGACAAACTTAAATTCTTCACATTTTCTGATCTACTGTTTACACCCAATTCCCAATATCAACCTGGCTAAAACATTTAGCAGTACCCATATCACAGCCTGAATGTTGGACTATTTGAAATTTCCTCTGCCAGATCAATTAGTCCACCACCCTTAGTCTCAGACCTCTGTAAAGTCTCGCAACATGGGTAAAATGTTGACAACATTTTTTTTGCCAAAGTGTAACACACAGGGCCTGTAGTCCAATTATCAATGAAGCCATCATTCCCAACTGAAACATCCTGAGCCTGGCATTTACTGTCCCCATTTCTAGTACCATTCTGGCCTTCTGAGCTCTTACCAGAACTGCCCATCAAGATCTGGTTAAACATGTCTAGGGCTTCTTGAGTCAGCATCTCCAAACCTTCCCAAACTCCTCCTGAAAAACAAAGATTTCTGAACCATATGGACAGGTAAGTCTCAGCCACAACCTCACTCCTGTACCACTTTTTTGTACTAGCATTTGTGTTGCTGAGACAGAACATCTGACACCCACATTTTAAAGAAGAGTTCTAGATAGGCTTACAGTTTCTGTTGGTTCAGCCCATGGTCAACTGGTTTCACAGTAAAAGCATCATGATCGAAGGGCATGTAAAAACAAATATGCTTAGCAACCTTGTTCCATCTGTAGTGGCTGGGAAGCAGAGCAGAAGAAAAGTGCTAGAGAAGAAGAGGCCAGATACAGGATATAATATCCAGCATCACATTTCTATGACCCACTATGACACAATCAGAAGTGTACCAACCAGTCCTATAGGAAGTTCCTAAGCCAATCAAGTTGACATAGCAAGTTTAGTTCCTACAATGACTCTACCTCAAAATGTTATTGTGAGGATGAGTTGAGTGACAATTAGAACAATTCCTAGTACAAAATAACTACTCAAAAGTTCTTACCTGTTACACTTTTTACTTTATTAAATCCTTCCATAACCATACTTAAGAAAATATTTCCATATTTAAAGATAAGTGAACTGGATTAAGGAGGGTTAAGTGACTGCCCAAGTTCCCCCAAATAGTAAATTCAAAGTAAAAAAGCTAGTTTATTTTATACCAAGTTTTGAATTCAATCTGATGTGAGGTTGAGATTTTACCTGAAAACTTGCTTGAACAACATTTAAGATTCAGGACTTCACTGCTTGTTGATAGAGTTAGACTAAGTCTCCATGCTTATAAGATGATTTCAAGGTTGGGAAAACCACTGCCAGTACAAAAGAGATTCTGTGGACAATGGTGATGGCTGTAATCATCCACTTTGCAAACTGATCTCCAATAGATATCATAGTTTGGGGCAAAACCTCCAATTACAACATTACTGAGTGGAGTCTAAAGGGAAGGATGAGAAAGTATTGATTGTAGGAGATGATTGCCCAAGGAAGCAAACAAGGGATAGAATTCACCTACTCTGTAATGTTTGTCTTAGGCTCAACATTAAAACAATCATCTAGATTGTAACTGTCAAAGACAGGTTTACAGCACTCTTCCAAAATTATCTTCCCAATTAATCTTCACAGTCTTGAGCAGTAAAGGCTATTGTCTTTTTCTAGTCTTATTTCCATTTTCCAGATAATGAAACTGAAATTTAGAAAGATTAGTCACACAAGGGCACAAATCATAAATTGATGAGAGTGCTTGAACCTAGAGACTTGTTAGCAAAGCCCTTGCCTCTGTTTGCTACACCAGGTTGCCTCTCAGAGGCCAGTTGCTGAGGACCATGTTTTAAGAAATGAAAATGAAGGAATATATATGTATGTAAGTTGTGAATTCCACAGAATACATTGATTTTGTTAGTTTATAAATAGGTTGTGGAAGCGGCATCTGATATAGCTCATTGGGTAGATACTAAACCTCGAAAACATGCTCCTAGTAATTAGTTCATACTATTTTAATGCAACGTTAAGTTACTCATAGAAGTGAAATATATTTTGGAAGCATAAAATTTAACTAATGTTTCGCAGGGTTTTTCATAGCATGTTCACAAAACTTTACAAACTTTGCAATTTGTGGTTTATGACAAAGTTTCTTTACAAAGGATAATGAATTAATTATCAAGAAGACTATTGCTTACAAATCTTTTAATTCTGCATTGTCATTCAAAGGAATTGCAATCCCAGAAGTCCAAAATTTAAATGAACTAAGTACAAGCTGAATATTTAACTAGAGCACTGGTCAAAACAATGGCGATTCCAGAAAAAGAATGGAGTATTTTAAGCTATACAGTCAGATCCCTTTCTTCTCTTGAGATCTGGTGCATAATTAAAAATAGGAAAAAATTACTGTTCTGTATTTGAAAGAAAATTCTGCTAGCAATGGAAACTGGAAGAATTAAACTACAGAGGAAGGTAAATACAATTGAAAAATAATTGCCATATGATTTATACTGCATTATGAATTAGTTCAAAGATGAGTAACGTATCGGTACACATAATATATAATCGCTCATTCACATAATAAGTAGCAACAGAATAATTAAATCTATCAAGCTATCGTGATGTTACACAAAAGGCAAAGATGATTTTACCAAAACTATCAATGCAATTCTGAGCCCTAAACTTAAATGAAGTCTACAAATTTTCTGGTCTTCCTAATAGACAATTCTTTTTTTTAACTATATGAGTAGTTTTTTGAATAACTACAATCCCCATTTCCAAAAAAATCCTTTAATGCAACCTAACTCCACTCCAAGTTGACACAAATAATATAAGACAAACTACAAATTTACTTTTTGTGCATTTTTACTCTCTAAAACATCCACCCAGAAGCAATTACAATCTTTATGTTTTCCAAATAGAAGAACAAGAGAACTGAATAAAAATGTCAAAATAATCTTTGAATCTAACCCTACAAAAATATTTTTTCCATCTTTTCATTGCTCAGAGATCAGATCATCACTTTTTTTTTCCATGGATGAGAACTTCATATTTTATTTTAGGCTTTTAGTTCCCTCATGTTTTGTGGCATTAACTATTAATGCTCAGGAAAAGTTATCTTCTCTTCACTCTCTGACAAATGGCTGGACTGCATTTCTCAGAGTTCCTGCGTCTAGGTAGAATCAGCTGCTTGAATCTATTCTACTGTAAAGGGATAAGAGTGAGCAATATTTCAAACTTAATAGAAAACAGCAAGTGTGCCTTCTTTAAGGACTCCCTTTCTCCATCAACCTGCAGAATGCTGCAAAGGCAAGAAAGGCCTTTTTTTTCCCTGATTGGGGATAACCTTTTTATTTTGAAGAGCAAAAAAAGATAAAAATAACAGTGAAACAGAGTTTTGAGACAGATTAGTAGGAGAGTTACAATAATTCATGCATTGTGTATTATTGTCTTTATAGTAGTTACTTAGAGTACAACACATAGGCATATCTTTTCCAAACAATATTAGTACAAACCTTTCTTTTCAATGAACTAAGAAAAACTAGTTCTATAACTATCTTAACTATCTTGCTTATACCTATTTTTTCCCTTTCTTCCTTTCTTCTTTCCCACATGATAGTTTATCTTCTCTTTTGAACAGTTTCTTCCCAATTCACAGTATCTATTGTATATTTTTTGGCCTTATTTACTCTTTCAGTTTCTCAAACTAGTGAGACAATATGATGTTTACAGATACGAGTTTAATTTATTTCATTTATGAGTATGGTCTCACAGTGTATTCATTTACCTGCAAAAGCCTCCAGTTTATCCTCCTTTACGGCTGAGTAGTACTACATTATTTTAAAAAAAGACATCTTTTTCATCCATTCCTCTGTTGATGGGCATTTGGATTGTTTCCAAGATTCAGCTATTACAAATTGTGCTGCTATAAATATAGGTGAACATGTATCACTGCGGTATGATGCTTTTAATTCTTCTGGGAAGACATCCAAAAGAGGAGTAGCTGGCTCAAATGGGACCTCTAATCCTATTTTTTAAAGAAACCTCCATACAGATTCCCACAGTGGTTACACCAGTCTACATTCCCATCAACAGTAGAGAAGGGTTCCTTTTTCTTCACAGCCCGTCCAGCATTTATTGTTGGTTGATTTTTTGATGATAGTCATTCTTTTGGGGTTGAGATGAAATCTTAGTGTGGTTTTAATTTGCATTTCTTGACTAACCAGGGTGGTGAGCATTTTTTAATGTATTTATTTGCCATTTCTATTTCTTCATCTAAGAAGTGTGTATTCATCTCAGATGCTCATTTTTGCATTGAGTCTTTGAATTTGGGGGGGGGATCTGAGTTTTTTCAATTCTTTATGTATTCTAGATATAATTCCTTTGTCTGTAGGACAACTGACCATAATTTTTTTGCCACTCTGTGTGTTGCGTTTTCACTCTGTTAGTGGTTTATTTTGTCATGCAAAAAACTTTTTGATAAGATGAGGTCCTAATTATTAATTCTTTGTAATATTTCCCTTACAGTCTGGGTTTTTTTCATGAGCTATCTGCCTACACCTGTCTTTGAGATTTCTACCTATTTTCTCTTCCAGTGAGTTT
Source organism: Dasyprocta punctata (assembly GCA_004363535.1). NCBI lineage: Eukaryota > Metazoa > Chordata > Mammalia > Rodentia > Dasyproctidae > Dasyprocta > Dasyprocta punctata. The sequence goes on along the minus strand of RJWM01000852.1, from coordinate 37,870 downwards.
AGTGTTTCTGTTTTAATATTTAGATCTTTGATCCATTTTGACTTTAGTTTAGTGCATGGTGATAAACATGGATCTAGTTTTAGTCTTTGGCATGTGGAAAGTCAGTTTTTCCAGCACCATTTATTAGAGAGATTATATTTTTTTCCAGTACGCATGTTTGGCTCCTTTGTCAAGGATAAGGTGGCTAAGTGTGTTTGGGGTTGTGACTGATTCTTCTATTCTGTTCTACTGAGCCTCAGGCCTGTGTTTTGCCAATATCAAGCTGATTTTATCACAGTAGCTTTGTAGCATTATTTCAGGTCAGAGATTGTGATGCCCCCTGCCTAGCTTTTTTGGCCCAGAATTGCTTTTGCTATTCTAGGCCTTTACTGGTTCCAGGAATGTTTTCTCTAGATCTATGATGTATGCTCATGGTATTTTGATTGGAGTTGCATTAAATCTGCATAGTAGTTTTGGGAGTATGGTCATTTTCACTATGTTGGTTTTTTTTATTCAAGAGCAAGGGATATCTTTCCATATTCTGATATGTTTTTATCTCTTTTTTTAGGTTACCGTAATTTTCACTGTACAGGTCTTTTATATACTTTGCTAAATTGATTCCTAAGTGTTTCATTTTTTTTTTTTGGATGCTACTGTGAAGGGTGTGCTTTTCTCTTATCTAATTTGTCTCTCAGTGAGTTTGTTGTTTGTGTATGGGAATGCTTTTGATTTTTGAGCGTTGATATTGTATCCTGATACACAACTGTATTTGGACATTAAGTGTATGAGCTTTTTGGTCAAGTTTTTGAGGTTTTCCATGTAGCATATCATGTCATCCACAGATAATAATTTATAATGATAATGATAATTTAACTTCTGATCATTTAACTTCTTTCTTCCCTATCCTTATTCTTTTTGTTTTTCTCTTATCCAATTTTAACTGACACTAGCTCTGGCTAATGTTTTCAGAACTATATTGAATAGGAGTGGTGATAATGTATATCCTTGTCTTCTAGGTTTTAGAGTGAAAATCTTCAGTTTTTAACCATTTAATATGATGTTAGCTATTGGTTTGTCATAGATAGCTTTTATAAGATTGAAGTAAAGAAAACCTATTTTCTAAAGAAAATCTACTTTTCTGAAGGGTTTTTAACATGCACGGGTGCTGGACTTTTTTTTCAAATGCTTCTTCTGCATCTATTGATATGATCATGTGATATCTGTCTTTGGTTCTATTATTGTGGTGTATTACATTTATTGATTTGCATACGTCAAACCATCCCTACATCCCTTGGATGAATCCTACTGTTCATTATGTATAATCTTCTTGATGTTCTGCTTTCTGTTTGTTAGTATCTTATTAAGGGAGATTGGCACGTAGTTTCTTTTTTGGCTGGCTTATCATCTGGTTTTGGAATCAGGGTAATACCTGTTTCCAGGAATGATTTTGGAAGCATTGTTTTCCTCTCAATTTTTTAAAAGAGTTTCAACATTACTGGCATAAATTCTTCTCTAAATTTCTTGTAGAATTCAGCAGTGAGTTTGCCAGGTCCTGGGCTTTATTTTGATGGTAAATTTTTAATCATATTGTCAATTTCATTGGCGGATATCAGGTTATTTAGAATTTTCATATCTTCTTGATTTAGTTTTGGCAATTTGATTGTATCCAGAACACATTTCTTCTGTGTTTTCCATCTTATTAGAGTGTAAGTTCTCATAATAGGTATGATCTCCTGGATTTCTGTGGGATCCATTGTGATTTCCCTCTTTTCATTCCTAATTGCTTGAATTTATGTTTTACCTTTCCTCTAGAAGTTTTAGGTTCAACTTTATGTTGTTTATTGGGGATTGTTCCATTTTCCTAATGCGAGTTCATCACTATAAATTTCCCTTATAGGATGACTTTCATTGCATCCCATAAGTTTCAGTATGTTGTATCATTATTATTTAATTGTGCATGCTGTTTAATTTCATCTTTAATTTCCTCTGTGACCCATTGTTTGCTCAGAAGGGTGTTGTTTAATTTCCATGTGTTAACATAGTTTTGTGATTTTCTTTGTCATTAATTTTCAGTTTCATTTCTCTGTAGTCATATAGCATACATGGGATGATTTCAATTCCTCTACACTTAAGCATGTTTTGTCAGCTAATATATGGTCTATTTTGGCGAACATCCCATGAGCAGCTGAGAATTTTGGTGTGGAACACTCTGTAGACATCTACCAACTCCATTCTTCACAGATTTGGTTTAATTCTAATATTGCTTTGCTGATTTTTTTGTCTCGATGATCTATCTATTTGTGAGAGTGTGATATTAAGGTCCCCCACTACAAACGTGTTAGTGCTTATTTGGTTTCTAATGTCTGTTAATATTTGTTTTATGTAGTTGGTTGAGCCTGTGTTTGGTGCTAAATATTTATAATTGTTATTTCTTCTTCTTGGAGTTTTCCCTTAACAAGTATGTAGTGACTTTCTCTGTCTCTTTTGATCAGTTTTGGCTTAAAGTTTGCATTGTCTGAAAACAGAAGGGCTACCCCTGCTTATTTCTGTGTTCTTGTGGCATGGAGAATTATTTTCTATCCTTTGACTTTTAGTCTACGCATTTCTTTTTTTAAAATGTGTTTCTTGAATGTAGCATATTGTTGAATCTTGCTTCTTGATCCATTCTGTCATTCTGTTTCTTTTGATTGGTGAATTGAGATCATTTACATTGATTGTTCTAACTGATATGTATTGGCTTTTCTTTTTCCTGTTGTTTCCTGTTTGTTTCCTGTCTTTCTCCTCTGTTCAATTGCTTGTCCTGACTGGCAGGTTCTTTCTATTGCTGTTCATGTGTTTTTGGTCTTCATTTATCTCTTTCTAATATGTCCTTCAGAGCATTCTGTAGAGCTGGTTGTGTGGTCATAGATTTCTTCTGTTGTTCTTTGTCATGAAAGTATCTTATTTCTCCATCAATTTCAAAAAATAATTTTTCAGAGTATATCAATCTGGATTAAATATTTTTTTCCTTTAGGGCTGGGAATACCTCACTCCAAGCTATCCTTGATTTGAGGGTTTGTGTTGAGAAGTCTGCTGTGATTCTGATGAGTTTTTCTTTATAGGGCATACATTTCTTTCCTCTAACTTCTGTTAATAATTGCTCTTGTGTTGAATTTCTGGGATCTTGATTAGTATACTCCTTGGTGTAGATTTGTTTTGTTCATGGCTCTATGCTTCAGATATTTGTGTGTCAAATTCTTTATCCACGTTTGGGAATGTTTCTGTCATTATTTCTGGGTAGAGTTTTTTAATGACTTGTGCTGTGTCGAGCTTGCTTACTGATTCTAATCATTCTTATGTCGTTCTTCTTTGCTTCATCCTGCATGGTTTTTTCATGGTCTCTTGTGATTTTTAAGATTCCTTTCCTTTCCTGGTCACGGGTCATGTTCCTGTCTTCTAGATCTGATATTCTACCCTCATCTTTTTTCAATCTGCTGCACATACTTTCAATGGAGTTTCTAATCTCTTGCATTTCTGTTTAGATCTCTTTCATTGATTCCATTTCTTGTCCATTCATGGCTTCCATCATTTTCTTGAGTGCCTCTATTTGATCACCTGTGTCTGTTTTAATAACTTTTATTTTGATAGTCATTGCTTTTTATACCATAGAGATTATTTTTTCTATGGCCTCTTCCATTTTTTTTTTCATTTCTTTTGCTATCATTTCAGAGAATTCCATTTGTTGGATTCCAATTTCCTCTATGTCTTTGTGTTCTGGATTTGTCCTGGGTGGGCTAGACACTTGGGATTGCACTATGCTTCTTCATTTTGTCATTTTCTATTTCCTATTTTATTTTGTTTTCTGTGCTGATACGTGTAGATTTCTTATGCTTGATAGCTTTATCACTACTGTTGAGGTTTTCCTAGGAGGTGTCCCTCTTGGAGTCTTCTGGATGTATGTAGTTCTTGGTATTTATGTCTATCCCTAGAACATACCTTCCTAATATATTAAGACTGAGGAGTTGTTGTATATTTGACTTAGGGCCCATTCCTTTGGCACTAACTATGGTAATTGTAATGACTCTTTACAATCACAGTGTCATCACTCATCTCACCTGCAGCACCATCCCAGGTTGACAGAGGAAGAGAGGAGTGCAAACTCAAAATCTTCTCATCAGCTACCCTCTACTCTTCTCATCAGTTGCTACATCTCAGGACAATGGAGGAAGGAGGGAAGGTGATCTTAGACTCCTCTCACCAACCTATCCATCAAGGTCAGTTGAGGAAGGGAGGAGTGACAACTAACACTTTTCACTGGCACCACCATCTGGGGAAGTGGAGGAAGAAAGGAACATTAACTCACAGTCTTCTTTCCAATCTGCTGTCCTAGGGCAATGGAGAAAGAAAGGAGCATGAACTCTCACTCCTCAATAGAGGCTTTTGAACAGTTACAACAGTTATATCTCAAACTTGTTCAAAATTCAAATTCTTAGAGCGCACTCCAGACATACTAGCCCAAATATTATGTAGGTGGATCAGCAATCTATGTGTTACAAAGTTCTCCAAGCAGTTCTGATGAATAGTATAATTTGAGAACCATTTTTCTATACAGTGATAGGCCACAGGTAGGAAGCATCCTAGGTCTTGAATAACTGCACAGAGTAAACTAATTTTACTCATCCTTGAAGCATCTATATATCTATAAAATCTCAAAATCACATTATATAATAAGCACATTTTTATTTAAGCAGAAAAAAAGACATATATAACAAAGATAAGAAACAAAACAGACAAACAAACAACGAGAGTAAATGCACGACAGTAACATTACAGGTTTACAAAACAGGATGATAGAAACTTGACAATGGTTGCAATATTGCATGTTGTTATCTTTAAAATGGTTGTTTACATTAACAGATATAGACATGTAAAATTGATCTAGTCATATCAGTATTAATTGTTCTTTCTCAATAATGAATACATTCAACAGTGTGTTCATTTTAGTTATCTTACATATATGTATATACAGATTTATATCTTTTCCTTTTCCCTTCCCTCTTTCCCCCTTTTCCCTTTCCAGTTACTTTTGCTCTTTGAGCTGTTTTTTACCTTTTCATAGTATTTATTATAGATTTTGGATCATATATACTTTTTCAGTTTCTTACACTAGGGAGACAATATGGTATTTACACATGTGGGTTTGATTTATTTCACTTATGAGTATGGTCTCAAGTCATGACCATTTACTTATAAAAGTCTCAATGCAATCTTTCTTAATAGCTGAGGAGTACTCCATTGTATAAAAATACCACATCTTTTTTATCCATTCTTTGATTGATGGGCACTTGGGTTGTTTCCAAGGTCTGGCTATTACAAATTGGGTTGCTATAAACATGGGTGCACAGATATCACTGTGGTATGATGTTTTCAATTCTTCTGGGAAAATGCCCAGAAGAGGGATAGATGGGTTGAATGGGATCTCTAATCCTAGCTTCTTGAGGAATCTCCACACTGACTTCCACAGTGGCTGCACCAGTCTATACTCCCAGCAACAGTGGAGAAGAGTTCCTTTTTCCCCACAGTCCCTCCAGCATTTCTTGTTGCTTGATTTTTTAATCTTGGCCATTCTTTCTGGAGTGAGATGGAATCTCAGTGTTGTTTTAATTTGCATTTCCAGAATGACCATTGATGTTAAACATTTTTTCATATATTTATTTGTCATTTGTATTTCTTTCTCTGAGAAGTATGTATTCATCTCAGATGCCCATTTTTGGGTTGGGTCCTTGAATTTTAGGGGCCTGATTTCTTTTAATTCTTTGTATGTTTTAAATAGAAGTCCTTTGTCTGATGGACAATTGGCTAAGATATTTTCCCAATTCGTGGGTTTTCTTTTTACTCTGTCGGAGATTTCCTTTGACATGCAAAAACTTTTTAGTAAGATGAGATCCCAGTTGTTGATTCTGGGAAGTGTTTCCCATGCAATTTGATTTTTGTTCATGAACTCTCTGCCTACTCCTATATCATCGAGATTTTTACCTACTCTGTCTTCTAGTAAGTTTAGTGTCTCTGTTTTAATATTCAGATCTTTCATCCATTTTGACTTTTAGTGCATGGTGATAGGCATGGATCTAGTTTTACTTTACAGCATATAGAAAGCCAGTTTTTCCAGTCCCATTTGTTAAAGAGGCTGTCTTTCTTCCAATGTACATGTTTGGCACCTTTGTCAAAGATGAGGTGGCTAAGTGGATTTGTAGTTGTGGCTGTATCTTCTAATCTATTCCATTGATCTTCAGGTCTGTTTTGATTCCAGTACCATGCTGTATTTATCACAGTAGCTTTGTAGTACAGTTTCAAGTCAGGGATTGTGATGCCTCCCGCCTTCCCTTTGTTGCCCAGAATTGCCTTTGCTATTCTAGGCCTTTTCTGGTTCCAGATAAATTTCAGGAATAGTTTTTCTAGCTCTGTGAAGTAGGTAAGTAGTGTTTTGATTGGGATTGTATTGAATCTGTATAATAATTTTGGGAGAATGGCCATTTTCACGATGTTTGTTCTTCCTATCCATGAACAGGGAATATATTTCCATTTTCTGAAATTTTCTTCGATTTCCTTCTTTAGAGTAATGTAATTTTCACCGTATAGATCTTTTACTTCCTTTGTTAGATTGATTCCTAAGTATTTCATTTTTTTGGATGTTATAGTGAAGGGAAAATAAGCACTTTCTACATACACTTACAAAATATCTTGATCTTCAGGAATTTCAATTTGCCTATTGAGACAAGCATCTCACAGTGCTCAAAATTGGTACAAAATTACATGACACTTTTATATAATTTGTATTTTTTTCAGTGTATCTCAATTATTCTGGTATATTTTCTTTCTTTTGTGGAAATGCTATTCTCACTTTCCAAATATGTATTTCTATTGAATATGAAATTTAGTTTGAGCTGGGCATGGTGGTGCACACCTTTAATCCCAGCACTCGGGAGGCTGAGGTAGGAGGAGTGTTGTGAGTTCGAGGCCGGCTTGGGCTACAGCACGAGCACAAGGCCAGCCTGAGCTACATAGTGCAATCCTGCCTCAAAAACAAAAACAAAAACAAAAACAAAACAAAACAAAACCTAGGACCAGGAGTTTGGCTTAGTGGCTTAAGCACCTGTCTGGCAGGTGCGAGGTTGTGAGTTCGATTCCTGGTGCCACACACACACACACACACACAAAAAAAGAAACTTAGTTTGCCCAGTCAGGGTCTATCTGTAGGATTTGTCTAGGTAAGCATATTTGAAAATTTTTAATTGACTTCAATGTTTTAAAGTTATAACCCTGACAGGGAAAGAGTGAGGTAAACAATCAGGGATAGCATATTGTCAGTTCTGAAGTTCTTCTAGCTCCTTGATGTAAACTTTGCTGATGTTGAATTCACTTCTTTGTGGTTTGAATATTTAAATCAATAAATTTTCTTGTTTTTCTTTAGATATTTTGAGTTGTTTCCATCACTGACTTTCAAAAGCTACTTGTTATTATGAATATGGAAATAAGATAATCCATTATTTAAAAAGGAGAAACTCCAATAGGTCTTGACCCAAAGAAGGGAGAATAAAAGTCTGGAGGAGTATCATAAAGTGAAAAAATAGATCCCTTAAGTATGGCACAGAGAAATAGTATAGGACAATGTAATATAATGAAGAAAATTGTCTCAATGAAAATAAGGCAAAAACATAAGCAATAATATTCACAAAATAGTGTTATTTTGCTGTTATTTTCATATCTGTAGTAGTTATAACAGAATATATATACGTTTCAGAGAAAGAGCAATAATAGGATATATATACAAGTTCAAAATATTTGCTAGATTGGCTTCCACAACCAGAGGCTGGCTAGGCTCATGAAATCTACAGGCTGGAGGGCTGGGGAAACCAGTAGCTGCTCAGACCAAGGGATTGGAATCAGGAAGCCTCAGAACAGCATGGACCAATGATGTAACCTGTTTGAGGCTACAGGCTTGAAAGCTCCCTTGGAGAATTACTGTTGCAAATGAATATTTGGCTGATGATTCTGGTGTCTGACAGCTGGGAACAATGGCAACAGCAAAAAAGAAGTGTACCCACCAAGAGGTGGTGAGAATGCATGTGAGCAGGCTTCCCTCTTCTTCCATTTTTGTTCCTTTTGGGCCCCCAGTCTGTGATGATGCTTCCCATGTTCAAGGCTGGTCTTCCCCCACTGAGTTTTCTGACCCACATCCTCAAAGACACACCAATAAGCGTCTTAACTAATTTCCTAAGCATCTCTCAATCTAGTCAAGTTGAAACCAAGATAAACTATATGTACAGATAATTTTTAACTGAGTCAGAGGACCAAGTCTGTTGCAGATTGAAGAAAGAAAAAGTGTATGGCAGAGGAAGAAACAAACTTTCTAGTTGTGTGTCTTGAATTTGGCTGATTTGGGAGTGGCTTTGCTGCCTTTAGTTGGCAGACTAAATGGAGGTCATAATACTCACAGTAGACAAAAACTTCCTTATCTCTACACATATGAAAAATAGTTATTGAAAAGCTATGTCATCTGTTAAAATATTGAAATACTCCTATGCAAGCTAGAAAGTAACCATTTCTCTGAACTGTCAGAAGGTTCCTACAGCCTGGTTACTGTGGGCTAAACTCATGATTTTATGGACTACCCTAAAACTAGCAATGAATGGGGCAGTGCCATCCCAGCATGGATCTCCAGACCCTGCACAAGCCCTGTGACCAGTTTTTATTCTAATTAGTTTCTGCCTTTACTAATTGATTGTGAAATAGCATAAAACTCCAAGGTACATATACTGTATTCTGTATAGGTGACAGTGAGTTGCATTTATTGATTTACTTATCTGTATTCCTTTCTTGATTGACACAAATATAATATCATGAATTATATTTGTCATTTTCTCCAGTGTTTAATAAGAGTAGTCTTCAATTTAGAAAGAGATTAGGAGATGGTCAAAATCTATGATGTATATTTCTCATCCTTTGACCACCTAGTGACTGAGCCATAAACAAATACTCATTACTGGGCAGGAATATAGAACCTAAATTCTACTGTTAGCCTGCCTGAACTAAATCCTGTTTCTATCCTTTACAAACTAGATTATCCAGGCACAGTGAGGTTAAATTCAGTTTTTGTCTATGTTAAATAATTAAATAGGAATAATACCAGAAACCACCATGTAGGGATGTTATGAGGATTAAACAACTTAATACATATAAAAGCATTTTAGGAAATGTGTCCCTGACATAGAGTAAGCATTCAATATGTAGTTTACTGTTACTGTATTCAATGTGCCAAGACTCCAAGAAAACGTACTCTGTTCTCTAAGGCAGTGTTATATAAACAATTGTACTATATTTCATATGTTAATAAACATTTCACATAAAGAGATTCTATGACAAATTTGGTTTGGAAATGCTGAGTCAATCAAGTTTAAATAAAATTTATTGCTGGATACAGTACTAAGGTAATGTATTTCATAAAACTATAAGAATTTTTGTTGTTTTATTCAGTTAAAAACTGATTTTCTAGCATCAGATTTTCAGACTATCTTTTTTTTTTTTTTTTTGGTACCTGGTATTGAACTCACAACCTCGCACCTGCCAGGCAGGCGCTTAGGCCACTGAGCTAAATCCCTGACCCTATTTTTTGAGACAGGGTCTCAGTATGCAGTTAGGCTGACCTTGAACTCACTTTGTAGCCCAGGCTGGTCGCAAACTCACAAGGATTCTCCTGCCTCAACCTCCTGAGTGCTGGGATTAAAGTTGTGCATCACCACGCCCCGCTTTTCAGACTATCTTTGTGGAAATGCTATACTTGAGGTCAAAACCTTTATAGTTAGGCAAGAATATTCTCTGTCCTTCTCAACTGGTTGCATCAAAAGAAAACATAATATGCTTCTTTTTTTCCTCCCTTTTAGAAGGTATTAAGTCCTAACTGGCCTAGATGCAAAACAGGCAAATTCCTTGATTTCTTTTCCCCAGACTCACTCTGATGGTAAGAGGAGACAGTCATCATCATCAATATCCCAGTAAAGGAATCAAACTAAAAGAACTTTTCTTATGTAAGCTTGGAGTGACTCATCAAAACCTTTCTCCTGCTTCCTCACTATATCCTGGCTTTACTCACCTTTCCCATGCCAGAATTTGCTACTAGTTTATAGTCAACCCTATCTTATTTATTGACAGAAATAGTTTTATTAGACATTTCAAAGAAAGACTTGTTTAAAAAGAAGTTGTATCATACAGACATAAAAAAACTTGCCATCTTGGCTCATCAAACCAAAAACTTTACCAAACATTTCTGGAAACCAAATATGTGCTTGACCTTGACCCAACAAATTAGTACCCTTCTGCACATTTGGAACCAGGATCAATACAGTTAATATTTAGTTAATCTATCCTCGTTGAATTTGAGCTAATGAAAATGTGAAAGATGACTACTAAAGTAAGAGGTGGAAAGTCAATGTCACATTTTTGCTACTGCTCACAAAATAGGTAACATTCCAATTATAACATCAATATTATGTCATGAGTTAAAAGTTACTTAATAATTACTATTGTTACTAATACAATATTTTTTACTTTAGTTTCTAGAGAAATTTTATTTGTTTTGCTGATTTGATTGTGAGATGAACTGTGTTGACCTATTAGAATCATCTTTCTTTGTTCTGAAATTCAACCCCAGTTTTTTCATTTACTTATCCCTAAAGGTAATTTTATTTATAATCAATTTTTCTTCCCATTCAAGAACTTTTTTCAGACCTGCGAATTCTGAACAATGCCCACAGTGATCTCTAGGGGCTCAGGACACAGGTGAACAGAACAAAGAACTCTTCTTGTACCTCACATGTGACAGTGAACCAATGAAATGCCCTCAAAGTACCTTGTCCTCTTAGTCCTCTGAATTCACAATTTTGCTATCTTTTGACCTTGAATTTTGTAGTACAGACTTTTGAGAATTTTCTGATTTGAATTTCTTTTAATACAATTTTTTTTATATTTGAAAGCTTGGAAAACTTACTTTTTAAAAAAATCTCAAGATTTTGCCAAGTTTTGGTTACTTCACTGTTATTGATTTTGATTAGGACATAGTAAGTCCTTTGAATATCTAATTTCAATTTTTGTTTTTAATTCTGGAAAATGTCCTTTAATTATACTCTTGGTCATCGTTTCTGACACATTTATTTTACATGTTCCTTCAGAAGTGGATATTAATTTCAGTTGTTCCGTGTTCTGCTTTCCACATCTGTCATCTTCACTTGTAATATTTTCTTTTGCTCTCCTTCCCATTTGTAAAAGATCTCTCTGTTTCCTATTATCTATATTTTAACATGCTCTTTAATTTCATTATATTTTGTGTTTCTCATATAAGAGAAACCATGTAATATTTAAACTTGTATGCCAAGAGACGGAGTGAGGGAGAGAGGAAAAAGGAACTTAAATAGAGTTGAAATGCATTATGCCCATGTATCAACTTCTCAGGATAAATGTAATCACGATGTGCTACAAAAATGTACTAGCAAAAATTTTAAAATGTTATTGTCTTTTGTTATACATTCTGCATTTGTTACTAAAATCTATCTACGCATGAATGCCTGTGATTTTTACTGACACTGCTAGTGACTTGCATCATTCTAGAATTCAGCCTAGTTTATACCTGCCATTTATCTTTTTGTCTTGTAATGATGGCTAATATTTCTTATTTAGGGATTTCTTTTTCTACTTTGGATTTGTTTTCTACCATCTTATTTTTCCTTTGTTACATTCTTAGTGCAGTTGCGTTGCTTATTTCCTCCAGCCTGCTGGATTTAGGAAAGGCTTCAGGAACAGCTAAGAAGGGCCTCAACATTGATCTGTATGATCAGTAGGTTAAAGACGGAGGAGAAAAGCAAGATCTGAAAGGAGGCACTGAGGGATAAAACCAGTCAGGCTTCAAAAAAGATGCAAACATAGCAGCGGCATGAAGATAAAGAGGGAGAGACCTGGAAGAACACACCGGGACAGGAAGCAAAGTAAGTGACTTTGGAATGAAGGATAAGGGTTGAATCTTGAAGCAAGTAAATTTCCTGAGCAACTTAAACAAAAGAGGAAATTGGGTTAAACATGAAATCTTTCTCAGTACTATTCCTGAAGCTTATTATAGCAGGCCTGGGATGGAGCCACATGAGGTCCATCAGAAGCCCTTCCTAAAATGTTTGTAGCTCAGCTTGGGTGTCAGTGTTGTCTCTGATCTGTGAATGACAAATAGGAATGTACACACTTTCATTTGTTCTGGCAATTACTGAGGTTGTTTTAGAGGACACTAAAGGTATTACAAAGAAAAGATGGTAAGAATTCTCTTGAACTTTGATTCATTCTACCATTATTTATCAATTTCTAAAGTTTGCTTGTAAGTTACAGAAAAATATGAATAAGAAACACAAGGTTTGATGTTATGATTAATAGTCTAAAAATATGCAGTACTTTTCCCACATCTATTTCCAAAACAGACTAAAATTAATTTTAGACATCCAGGATTCATAGATCTAGACATTTTTCATAAGATGGCTAACAGACATGGCAGTTGCTAAAGCTTATGTGATATGGAAATCATATCTAAGAGGAAATAAATGGAATTATTAGATCACTTTGTACTTTCCAAAACCTTAAAACAATAATCTCATTGAGAGATGACTGGAAAGTTTTGATATTAAATTTCTAGCATTGGTGCCATTGGAAATTTGGCCATTTAAATGAAGCCTATATTTTCAGGGAACTTTAGAAGAGCTAATGTGTCAGAGAATAAGTGTTAGGGTAGAAATCAAGGAAGCTGTGATCAGAATACACTTTATTAAGCCAAAAAGTTATAGCCTACCTCCACCCTGAATCAGTTAAGGAGGCAATATCTTGTATTTGTAAACTGAAACAGAACAGTGAATTATAGCCTTCTTGAACTTCGGAAACCAACTTTTCAAAATCAGTGTGTTTTCATTCCAGTGACCCAAAGTGTTTTATTTTACAATGAGTTTTAAAAACACTTCAACAGACTTAGTATCTGGCATGTGACGGGTAGTCACTGACTACACACAAAAATGTCACAGGCCAGTGAGAAATCAGTTTAGGAATTTCATAGTATGCATCAACTGCTTTTTCCAGGTATGTAGGAAGTTTTCCTAATTTCATTCATAAATCTTATGTCGTGGTTACTTTTCTTTCTTTGCTGAGACAAAATACCTGATGCCCTAAATTAGGGAAGGATAGGTTTATTTAGCTTACAGTTTTTGGAGGTTTCAGTCTGTATTCAGCTGGCTACAAGGCAGGGTGTTGTGGCTGAGGGGCAGTTGCTCATAGAGCCTCAAGCAACAAGAGCGAAAGGCCAAGGAAGGGGAAAGCACGCCTCCTTTGCTCCCTTATATTGTACGCTGGTTACCCAATCCTAGGTGGGTACAGCACTCACACCATCAATCTCAGCAGTAGACAATGAACCAATCACAAATACTGCATTCAGCCACCTTATGACTGCATGAGGCTTTGGGGGGACGTTTAAACAAACTACAACATCTTGCTTCAGCACTTGCTCCTAGTTGGAGGGTATTTTCCCTATCAGTCATTTATTGATCCAGCTATCCACTGAAGCACACATCCATTCTTTTGAGTATTTTGTATGTGCTGGTCCTTCTTTGAGTGTCTGAAGATAGAGACAAGGAATAAATCAGATTCTTTTCTTGCCCTTGTCTTCTGAAATTTACCTGTGTTCATCTCCCTAAACTCAGCTCCTTTCTCTCAATTCAGGGAGTTCCCTGAGCTTTGCTGGATTCCCCTGCACTGTGTACCATAAAGTTTCTCAAGGCAGTAAGCTGCTAACTCTGGAGTCACTTGTGTTTTTCTCTGTCAGGGATCACAGTCCTTATTATCTAATGTCCAGTATCTCTAAACTATTGTTTCATATATTTGTTCTGTGCTGTTTTATTTCAGCCAAAAATGTAAATCTGAACTCTGTTACTTCATCTTGGGTGGAAGCTGTTGTCTCCGGTTGAATTTATTTTTTTATTTTTATGTATATTAATGTTTTAATTTTTTTTTTTCGGCACCAGGGATCGAACTCACAGCCTCATGCCTGCCAGACAGGTGCTTAAGCCACTGAGCCAAATTCCTTGCCCCTAAAGTTTTTGTTTTGTTTTTTTTCCTCTGGTTGAATTTTCAGGAATCTTTATTTGTCTTGACATAAATACTTGGTCATATAGGTGATTTGCAAACATTTTATCCCAAACAGTATCTTGTCTTTTAATTATCTTAACATTGACTTTTGCAAAGGAAAAATTTGTCTTTGTAATATTCAGTTTGGTGTTGAAGCTAAAAAATTTCTCCTTGACTTTGGATGAGGAAGGTCTTTCTCCTATACATTTTGTGTATGTTAGGTTATTCTTCATTTCATTCTATTTCAATTGTGACCATGGGGGAAATTATATTTTTTGTTACTGAACTGTGTAATATCTATTTCAAACTTGCATCCATTCTAAGCTGTATTCCACAGGGATTTTGGCACACCTGTAATTATTCTGATCCTCCACTGGATGTCAACACTGCTCAAGAAAAAGCAATTCAGACATTATACTGGATATGCAAAAACAGTCCAGCTAGGGTGAAATAGTTACAAAGGCACCTAAAGAAAGTGAAATGCACAAACAGTAAACTCTCCTTCAGTAATAAATTTCAGGAAGAATTCAGGAGAACTGTGCCAAAGTTTGTAGTGGTATTGAACCCTGAAGTAGAAAGGTTGAAATATATTTTCTATTCTGGATCTTCAGTTGCTGACTTATGCAAAAAATGAAACTAGAATTTTGAAATATTTATATAATTCTTGTAATAAAGTATTTTATTGAACTGGAGTTAAAGATCCAGTCATTACTTTATTTCTTCTGTTCACATTCCAACCCAACACACATTTCAGCAATGATCAGGTAGAAAAGAGTGATTAGGTAAGAAAATTACCTGGGCCATTTTGGTCCATACCCAAGGACAACTCTAAGTTCAACGACATAATCCAGGTCCCAAAGAATACAGCGACCTTTAATTGCACTTCACAGTGGGTTCCATTTACACTGACTAATCTATTTAAAGACTGAAAAAGTAAGTTAGATTCATATTATTTTTGCCTAAATAATCTACCACAAAAGTGCAAAAAAAAAAAAAAGCTTTAAGCATTCAATTTTAGATATATTTTTCATTCTTTCATTGCCAAGTAGGAAATTATACCTGGTATCATTTTTTTTTATTTTCAGAAAATCTTGTCTTCTATAAGATGACTAATTTTGAAAATCAGAAAGAGTAGACTGCACAGCATTTTGACTATACATTCTGAAGATAGGATACAAAGGTATGGTATTGATCAGGTCCTTTTAGTGAAGAATTACCACATGCATACTTTATGAACTATCTTAGATCTGTTGTATATTATTGTCAATAATGCTGTCAGTAGCAGAACATAAAAATGAGCTCATGCTTATCCCTGGCTAACATCATAGAGTTAGCAAATTAATATATTGAATAAATAAATGGAATTTTGTATAAACAATTAAAAATATTCTAAAAATGGGATAAAGAATAAAATACAGTTTGCTATATGGGACTAATCTAATCAACAGATATACCTCTTAAGACAAAGGGGCTATTTTAATAAATATTTTATGTTCAGGTGTCTGATGGTGTAATAAACTTAAGGTGTTTAGATCTAAAGATTGAATTTCTCATTATGATCCCTTCTGTGGGATATTAACATCCTGGCATCCAACAAACCTAATATATGAATTGTAGTCAGGGAACTGCCCTACAAATCTGTGCTGCTAACATCCTGTGATTCTTGTATTCAACTACATATGGTTGATAGTGTTTAATTAGATTCAGTTTCAATAATTCATATAGTCACAAGATTCTCTTTGTGCATGTATAAATTTGACCTATTTATACACAGTGTGCAACATGCCAAATTCTTGCAATCATAGAATATTTCTGCAATACCCTCGAAACTGCACTATTATGCATTCCATGATCAATAATGCTTGTAGGAAACATGAAAACTCACAAAAATCCTATTTATCAAATTTCCTTATGTGGAATGGAAGATCAAGATTGTCTGCATGTAATTCATGGGTTGTATTTTCTTATAAGTAGATGGTAAAAGAGACAGAAAATTATGAAGCTGTAAATCATACTTCATCATGGCTAAAAACTTTGTCCTAGACATGGTATTGGCACAACACAACAATACTGAATTTATTTTTCTTAAGTTCAGAGCCATAATTTTTCATATCATTTATTTTAATACCAATTTATGTCACTAGTGTTTTTTCTGTTTTGACATGATATTATGTTATGGTCCCATGTTTCAAATATTTTTATTAAGTTATCCCCTGGCTTGTCTTTATAAAAAAAATGAGAATTTGAAATCTGGGAGATTATCTAAAAACCTTTGGAGAACTACTTGATACAAGTAAAACATAACCATTCTACGAAAATGGAATATTGAATGTACTGCACTGGAATTAAAACAAAACAAAGCAGATTCTTAAACAGTAATCATTACTCCCAGTGTGCCAACTAAAATCTATGTATAAAATAATATTTTTTTCAGTTTCAAATTCATTAAATCAAATATTAACTTGTGTGGCATAATAAGTCTTTTCTACATTTTTCATTTTTTTCTGATCATGAATACTTTTGGTTTATTTTATTAATATTTTGGTGTTTCATAGTAAAAAATATTCTTAGAGAAGAAATGAGAAGTAGGTAGAAAATCTATATCTCAATAAAAATAAAACAATGAAACATAACTCAATGAAACATTTTCTCAGGTATGTTTTGCTGCTCAAGATTAATTTCATCTGTTTCTTCAGTTGTAACATTTTTAGTAGATGATTCAAGTATATGTATTTAAGAATAGGCTCAATGTTTGAAATTATTTGAGTAGGATGTGTAAAGGCAAATATTTCTACTTTTGGTTTCAATAGGCTTAATAAAGTGAGAGCTTGGAACTCAGTCTTATACTCCAATAGATCACTTAATAAGATGGCTGGGTCACTACCCTGATCTAGTGTGCTGAGAGCCCAAGGTAGGTGTTCCATAAGTTAGTCATGTTTAAAAATGAATGAGTCCATGGATGACATGCTTTAGTATGGAGCACAGGTACATAGGTTTGTAGGCTCTTCCAAGTTGAAATAGAAGGTTTGGAACAATGGAAATGAAGCAGCAATGATATCACTAAAAGTAGAGTCCATATTATTTTTATTCCTAAACAGTTTATACCATAAAAAATGAATACAGGCAAATAATCTAACATACCAAACAAAAAACATACCAAAAAAAAAAAACCAGAAACTCATTTGAAGATGAAACTAGACCTAAACTAACAGAGGTTATTTATATTGTTAATTTATACTACTTGACATAAATGTTCCCATATTTTGCTGCATAAATACTGGAGAGTTTGATCATGCAGTTCCACTTCAGATCCTGGTAGTGGGTTATATAATACATGTCTACCTGAAGATCCAAAGAAGAGAATGCAGTGAATTACTTATCTTTGACTAAAGAATGGCCATTGTATAACACTGGAGAAAGGTTATCAGGATAAACTAAAATTTTCTGTGAAACCAGGTTCGATATATCTGCCCCATGAAAAACAATTCATATGCTGTAACACCTTCACATCTGGTTTTCAATTACTGATTGATCCAGATGGAAAGTTAATCAAGATAGGCTAGAAATAGAACTAAAGTTAGTGGTTCTGTGCCGTACTAACAGTTCTAGCTATGGAATATGGGAGGAGGCTGAGGGTTGTTTAATGCTCTAAATTAATCTATATAATTTTAATCATTCTGTTTTATTGGCAGAGTGGAACCGAGACTTAGGAACCTAGAAAACTAGTGTTCAAAAGCTGGTGTCTTAACTAGGACACAAGAAAAGAATTTGCTGGAAAGAAAAGAATTTGTTTGTTGGCACTTTGTTTCTTCTCTGAGTTTTGAAAGGTCATGAGAAAATATTAATCCTAATTCATCTTCTGGAAACATTTCTCTCCCATTTTTACTCCTTTTCCTTTCCCTTTTTTTTTTGTCATATTCTGTTTCTTATCTATGCATCTATCATCTATTTATCCATATATTGTTTATCTGTCTATCTGTTGATCAATCACTTGTGCTCTCTGCCTGACTCTGTACCTGTCAGTTTATCTGTCTGCTTTATTTGCCATACTAGGTAAGTATGAGAAAAGATGGAAAGGGTGAGAAATAGACATCTGCCTCACTTTAGTTAAATATTCTTTAGCTGAAAGTATTACTTAACTTATTTCAAAACAGTTTTAGCTTATGAAAATACAGCCTTCATGTAGCATAGATGACAATATTTAAATCTCTTTGTGGTCCACTTAAGCTACAGATCATTTAGCTTAGATGTTGTATAAAAGAAGATATAATTTGGGAAGCAATTTAAATTACTCTGGAGATTTCAATTGAATTTAAAGATGCTAATACTCCATCATAAAATTAAATCTTCTCTATATTGACTCTGTTATATGTTTTCCCAAACTATTCAGTGTTGAATATATTAATATATCTTGTTAGGGAAGGCCCTGAAAACTTCCTAGGGGTTTCCATGAGAGATTTTCTCATCAAAATTTTTGTCTTGATATGCGAATAGTTAACCTAGTCAGAAAACAAATAATTGGACTCCAAAGTTTGGAGAAAGTAGAGAGGTACTTCTTTTTTCATATTTTGAAATGTCTATATTCTGAATCTCATCTTTAAAATGTGCTAAGGAAATATTTTTAAACAGAACATCAGCAAAAAATTACAATCTGAGTCGTTAGAAAATTTCAGTGTGGTAATTACACAAGAGATGGCTTCTCAGGTGGCAGTGGCAGCTCTTCTCTAGAGGGAGGTGGTTGCGTGATTGTCATTTTGGAACAACTACCAATAAAAAGAAATGCACTTTGAGAAATTGAAAATCTTAATGCTCTGTGGTCTGGCTCAGGGGCTTTTCCTATCTTTTACAAATCACCCTGGGGTGCCTTAGACTACTTACCAGCTTCAGTAGCCCCTGATGGCTGCACTGGCCCTCGAAGAAGGGATTATAAACAGACATTCCCCAAACAAGGGATGTAAATGAGTCAAGTAGGGCCACAACTTCACTGAACTGTCAACAGACAATACAAAAGGAAAGGTTTCTACTCAGCTCCCAACAAGACAAACAGGCTCAATGGTTTTTGAGGTCCCAAATTTTATTTTCAAAAAACATAAAAAATACAGAATTTTAAAAACAATTTCTAAATAGTTTATTGTCATTATTCAAGTATTTTTAAGGAAACAGTGCAGAAGCAGACTAGACTTGGAGCTAGCTACTATTATTTTTCCTCTAAAAGGAATAATTAAATCTGGAAGGGATTTAATTATTTGAATTAAATCCACAGGTCACCTTTGTACACAGTGATTTATCCTCAAGTTTTTTGAGAGTTTAGTAGGAATCACAGTAAAAAAAAAAAATCTAGATTCTATTTTAATGCCACATGCAGAATGCATGGTATAACTGTATCATCATGATCATGAACTACTCTTGGTCATTAGAAATCTTCTACACATTATGGAGGAAGAAAAAAGGTATTACTCAATTAATCTTTCCAGCTAATATTTCACTACAGAGTCTAGTAACATCAACCCTGCAATACTTACTGAGTTTTAGCAAGGAGGTAGTATAGCAAGATGAACTAAGAGGAATCTCTTCCAGAAGGAAACACAGAAAAAAAAAAAAGAATGAAAGTCCCATAATGAGAACCATCATTTATGGGAAATGAAAAATATTCAAGTGGTGATGAGCAATTAAAATATCAAATACAATTTGTCAATCACTCTTTCCCAAAAATAAAGTTGATTAATTTTGGTTGATTTTTCTATTACTCATGATTGTAACAGTCATCCATTTAACCCGGACACAATTATGCAATTTGTTAGTATGCCACTACTCTCAACTGATAGTTAACTGGACCACCCAAATTTTATGGTTGTATATCTATTTTACTGGGATCTTATAAGGTAAACTTTGCCTACATCTTTTATACACACACACACACATGCACACACACGCACGCACGCACACACACACACACACGTATCTGCTCCAAATGTTAGAAATTAAAAATTAATGTGATGATCTCTGCTGCCAAAACCATACAGTCAAACAGGAAAGGTGGAAATACAAGCAACAAACTAAATATAAGACATTAAGTACTATGATAATGGTATGCACTGATTCATGAGAAACCCCAGATGATTCTAATTCATTATACATCTATGTTTTGGTTACTTTTTTCATTACTGAGACAACACCCAACACAAAAGGTAAAGAATGAAATGTTTATTTTGGCTTGGATTGTAGAAGTTTCAGTCCATGGTTTGTTGTCTCCAAGGCAGGGTGGTACAGAAGACAGTCATTGCAGAGCAGGCAGGAGGAAGTAGCAGATGAACATCAAGTAGCAAGGGGCTACAGCAGCCCTCTTTCTGTCTCTTATATTCCATTCAAGCTACCTGGCCTTGTGACAGGTAACTCACAAAACCCAGGGTGGGGCACCCTGTATCCCAGCATCACACATTAATACCAGCATCCCATTCTTAATCCTAGAGTTACACACCCTAGATCAAGTCACTTTGGCAAAGCCCCACTTACGACCACATGAGGGTTTCAGGGGAAATTATATACAAGCTATAACATTTCACTCCCAGAAGAAGCATGCACATCCCTGTATTCAACAGGCATTTAGTCCATCTCTAAGAGTTTTCAAAGTTCAAAGAGTTTCAGTATTGCTGAAAAGTCCAAATGTAAAGTCTCCTCTGAGATTGAAGGTAAACCCTTAGCTGGAAGCCTCTCTACAAACAAAAAGAAAGTTAAATGCTTCCAACATACACTGGCACAAGACAAACATTTCCATCACCAAAGTTACAGATGGGGTAGAAAAGAATGGGACAAAAGTAAGTCCTAACTCTAGCAGGGCAAAGATTTAATCCCATAGTTCTATGACCAGTATCTGATATAATCTGTGGCAAGATATGAACCCTAAAATACTTGGGTGGCTCTGTCCCTATGACAGCTCTAGTGTTTGTAGCTCCCATGGCTTCTCTTAGACTGGTTTTGCTCACTCCTTGCAGTCTTTTTTCAGATTATTCAATTTCTTGCTTCTCTAACCTCCTGGAGTCTCCACTGCACTTTCAGCTTCACCCTCACAGCTGCACATACCACTTTCTGAGAGCACACTGTGTGGCCTCCCAAACCTTCTTCTGAGTGGAAGCCTTCCTGACCCCATACCTCTTGCATTCTGCATGTGCCTAAAACCAGCACCAGATGGATGACACCAGGGTCTGCCACCAGTTGGAGAAGTAGATAGATTTCCTTCTTTCTTGGCTATTAGGCTCTAGTGCTTAGATTACTGAGTACTATGAACCCAATCCTGAGGGAAAAATTCTCTAGGCCACCACCATTCTGGAATGTGGTGCTCTGGGGGTCTTTTCTTAAAGAAAATTCTTTCACCTTTGCAATTTTGAGGCTGCAAAAAGTGATGTCCTGCTGGGTTTGTTGCCTTATGAGGCCATATTTACTATGGTCCATTTCCTTCTCAGCAACCAAGTTTTCCTCTGCTCCATCTTTGCAGTCTACAGCTTTACTGAACCTTCCTTTCTGGTTAAATTCAAAATGTTTTAAATTATTCTGCTAGGCTTTTTGCTCTTGACCCTAAATAGATCTTGCTAAAAGCACCCAACAGTAGTCATGCCACTGCCTCAACACTAGACTGCCTTGAAATTTCTTCCAAAACATTAATTAGTCTGGTGTCTTTAATCTCAGTCTTAGGCAAAGTATTTGAACAAGAATAATGTAGACAAATCTTCTGCCAAAACATAGCACATATAGTCTGGCATCCAACGCCCAATGCAATCCTTGTTCCTAACTGAAACCTCTAGAGCCTGATCTATATTAGCTGAATTCCTGTCAGTATTTTGGCCATCAGAGTGCTGATCAGAATCTTCTATAAAGTATAGTTTAAAGCACTCCAGGAATTCTTCTTCAGTTGGTATCTCTAAACATTTCTGAACTCTTCCCCCAGGACAGTTACAAAAGCTTCTACACCATGTAATCAGGTAATGTCATAGCAATTACCCCACTCCTGGTACCTACTTACTTTTCTTGTTGTTGAGACAGGGTACACAACATCCAAAGTTAAAATAGGAGTGGTTTGTTTTAGCTTACAGTTTGTAAAAGTTTCAGTCCACATTGGCTGGTTCAGAGACAGGATGGTATGGCAGAGGAACGTTGCAAAGGAGAAACAGTTCATGGTGTGGCAAGCAGAAGGCTACAGCAGCAAGCAGCAAAATCAGCAGAAGCTGGCTTTATATTCCATTAGATCTGTAAGCCTATTGATTGGTACTCTCCACCCTTAAAGCAGGGCACCCTTAATCCCAGCATCACACAATTTAAACCCAGCATCTCATACCCTAAAAGTAGGCACCTCCCCAGACTTCCCTCTATGACCACATGAGGCTTTGGTAGGGGACATCTATATACAAGTTCTAGCAATCTAGAATCTGTTCACTTCTTTCCATTCTCACTGCCATCATCCTCATCCAAGAAACTATTTTCTCTCCCAGAGTACTGCTACAACCTCCTATCTGCTCCTTATACTTCTGCTATCACACCATTATCCCATTCAATTTAAAAAAATAATAAATCCCTGTAAGTTTGGTGATTTATTATCTCTTGGTTCTCATCTCTAAGTCTGAACTTTAGGCAGTTCTCATGACAGAATAAATACTTCCTTGCTCTGAACATTAGTGCTTGCTGTTTCTTTGCAGAAAAGTTGTCTTAAGTATAACCTCTTTTGAAAGGTGAATGACAACCTGAGTTCTCCCCTTTAATCTCCATTTCTGCTTACAATCTTTATTATAATAAGCCCTTGTTTTTGTCAGTTTCTTCCTGTTTTGCATCTCCACTATATTTGTCACATTTGTTGCTAGTCTCTGTTTCTCTCTCAACATCCAGCACAATGTTTGATACACAGAGTAGGGCCTCAGTAAACCTTAATTCTAGGACTGAAGGATTCACAGGCCCTGTGGAGAGCAAGTAATTCTGCCAAGATCAGTGAAAAAGGGGAAATGTTATAGCATCAGATTCCTGAAACTGCCATTAAAAAATAAAAGTAGATAAGTTTAAACAATCAAAATTTATTCCCTGGCTGTTCCAGAGGCTGGAAGTCTAAAATCAAGGTATTAATAGGGTTGGCTTCTTTTGAGGGGCTCAAAAGAATGATCTTTTCCTTGTATTTTTCCTGACTTATGGTGATTGCCAGCAATTCATGGTATCCCTTGGTTTGTGGCAGTGTAATTCGAATTTGTGTCTCCCACATCACATGGAATTCTCCTTCCATGTCTGTGTCTCAATTTTCTTCTTCTTATATGGGAACCAATCATTGAACTATATTCAATAGACCAATTATTTAATTAATCTACTTCAGTATGACCTCATTTTAATTGGGTTCTGTCTTCAAAGACCCTATTTCCAAATAAGATCATGTTCACAGGTACCAGAGAGTTAGGATTTGAACATAACAGTTAGAAGAATGCAATTGCAATATTACAATGGTGTCTTAAAAGATGAATAAAATTTGGGGTGTAGGAGAACTGGGCATATATACAGTTATAGGAATAAAGAAGACATTACATTTCACATAAAAAAGACATTCAGTTGGGCAGTACTTAACTACTGGAAGAATTAAACTGTACATGATGAGACCTTGATTTTAATTCTATTGTATTATGCTTTTTAGGGTACCATAACAAAATACCCTAAATCCAACAACTGATTTTTTCATAGATATAGAGACTGGGAGCTCAAGAGCAAAATGTCAGCAGGGTGCATGTCTTGGTAAGGACTGACTCAGTGGGTTGCAGACAGTCACTTTCTCTCTGTGTCCTTACATGGAGTCAAGGGAACTCTGTTATCTCTTCTTATTGTGACACTAATCAGACTAGGGCCCCAAATTTATGACCTCATTAACCGCTTTTATCTCCATTCAGGTTTTATCTCTGCATACAGACATTATAGAAGGTTAGGCCATCAGCATGTGAATTTGGGTTGGGTGGGTAGATGTTCAGTCTTACTAATTACATACCAGAGATCAGCAATATACCCCATAAAACAGAGTTGAGACCATAAAATGAAACATGTTTAATGATGACTTTAGGAGGTCATCTGTGTGCTCTGGTTCAACCAGCCTTTGATCAAGTGATATTCTAAAAGCTTCTTACTATTTTAGATTGTTCAATAACATAGAACAGCTCAATTTTAATACTTATTATTTATAGAATTCATGAGCTCATTAGTAGAAGTGTTTGGTTCCATTTTGGAATCTGCACACACCCTAGACTACAAGGGTAAAAATCTCTTAAAGACACAAGACCAGAGGAAGAGATACTTTGAGATCTTTGAGAGACAATAATCACAGGAGAGGAAGGAGCCTATCACATAGGGGCTTCCAGGTTTGCTGAAGCAAATGACTTCCTTCTATGACTACCCACACCTAAAATTTCCATGCACTCTAGGAAAGAGAGGCTGTGTTAAAAATAATTAACTTTGGGAATTAGCTGCTATGCTCTGGAAAAACCACTCTGAAAAGGATACTCATGAGAAGCAACAACCTTTTTACTATCAGAAGAGCATTTCAGTGCTTTTGTCCAGAGGAAGTCATTGGCAACTGACACAGGAACCTGTGGAAATAAGAGTAACTACAGATAACAGGACATAAAGATGGCAGAGCAGAGTAACATAGGGCTGTTGTCCGGACTGGTGATCTTATTTGGCACGACCCTCAAGCCCTATGGCCTCGAATTCTGAGAAGGTTATCCACAAGAGGGCTATGTTAGGAGGAATTTGGTGAAATATTTAACAGGACAACCTAAAGAGATACTGGGCTTCCTGTTATAATACGAGAGGGAATTTAAAACATAAAATTTTGGTATAGTATTGGAAAAGCAATTCAATTTTAATCCCCTAAAATAAACTACTATTTCTTAAGAAGGCAAAGACTTAGGGGAACAATCATGAATAAGTTTTGATAACAAAATCCAAAATTTCAAATTTAAATTAGCTGTATGTAGGTAACCCTTCCTCACAAAATGATAGGTGTCACAGTTAGTCATATTGCTATCCATTCATAACTTCTGATCTCTACTTCTTAGCATGCAACTACTGTCAACTGGATCACCCAAATATGTTAATGTTTGTTGGCACTATCCATTCATGTATCTGGTCAGTTTACTCCTTCTTCAAAACATTTCAAGCCAACTCAAATCTCTTCAAGCTACAAACCATCTTTGCACATTTGCTGCAAATGCAATACGTTTTCCCAGTGCCATACTTTCTATTTTTCTATGTTTGTAAGAGGTAGAAATTCACTTAATACTTAACAATCTTTGCTAACTGTGTCAGTCAGCTTCACTGACTATGCATTAAATTATTCCATAATATTTCTGGGTGTACATTCACTATCTTTTTTTTTTCATTTACTGTCTTACTACACATTATTTTTTCCTGCTGTTTCTAAGCCCATTATCTAAAATATTCCTGAAAAGCTTCATGTGTTTGGAAGCTGATTGGATCATGGGACTATTATACTCATCAGTGGATTCACCCATTGACGAGTTCAGTAATTGAATGTGTGCTTAGGAGGTAGGATCCACTGGGGATGGGTCACCAGGGATGTAGCATGGAAGAGTGTGTTTTTGTCCCTGGTTTCTCCTTTCTCTCTCTGCTTCTTGGGTGCCAAGTGTTGATCACCTTTTTCTCTGCCATTCTGCCCAGACATCCAGTTTCTGCCTTTGAGCCAAGTGACCAAGGGCTGAAACAATGAACTGAAATAAACCTCTACTTTAAGTTTCAGGTGCCAGATATTTTGTCCTAGACATGGGAAAGTGACTAATACAGGCCTCTCCACTCCCCATTTACTTTCTGTAAATTGAATATTCTTACTCATTATCTATTTCTGTTCAATTAATTTTGAATTTATATATTATTTTTCTTTAGTGATTACTTTTAAAACTAAAGAAAATTAAAGTCTAAATTTAATCACCTCTGAAATAATAATTTTTAAAAGCCTTGAATATTTCTATTCTTCTTCCCTCATGTTCTCATATGTTACTATTTTTGAGTCATTTATTTTTTAACCTTACAAGAAGGCATTGTTTTGAACAGTTGAGGTTCATTAAGATTTACTCATAAATCTATAATCTATGCTCTTCATTTTTTCTTGCCTCTCCAACTTTCCATCCTGGGTCACTTTCTTCCTGAAATTCTTGCTTTAGAATTTCTTTTAGTACATGTTATTCTCATGGAAATCCATCTCATTATTTGTTTGTCTAGAAGGATTTTGATTTCATCTTAGTATCTGAGTAAAGAATTCTAGTCTGCTGTTGTAGTCCCTCAGCACATTGATATTATTTCACTATTTTCTGGCTTCTGTTACTTGTTGTGGAACATTAACCTTCAATCCATGACCATCTTTTACAGATAAACTGGTGGCTCTTACAAACTTCTTTGTAGGTTTAATATCTAGATGCCCACTATTTTCTTTCTGAATATGGAATTCTTTTTGTTTTTCCTGTGTGAGCTTTTTAACTTCTTGTGAGCTTTTCTTGTGCCCAGTTGTGGATCATTGTCTTTCATCAGTTTTGGCAAAAATGGAGTACTACCTCTTCAAATACTGTGCGGTTTTTTTGTTATTCTTTCCTTCTAGGATTCTCAAACTATGTGTAAAGAGCTTTTTAGTATTTTTTATTTTTATTTTAACATATTTTTCATAATCTTCTTTTGACTTTTGCAACTGTCTTCCAGTTGAACTGTCGGAACTGTCTTCCAGCTCACCAAATCTCTCCTTAGTTATATGTGATATACTGTTAATCCTTCCATTATTTCAAAAAATGTATTTCAAGTATTATGTTTTTCATTCCTATGCATTCTATTTTAGAAGTACAAGATCACTTTATTTTATCCCTTGAAATTATTTTAAATCCCATGAAAGAAAAAAAAACAAATCAAAACCCTCAGGTCATGATTTTTACTTTAAAAATGCCAGTGTCTCATAAGTTAGGCAAAAAAAAAAAAAAAAAAAAAAAAAAAAAAAAAAAAGAGAAAGCAACCCTGTTCTGGAGAAATTCACCTTCGTGAAAGTCTTCAAAGACTATCCATAGTTATTTTTATAACCAACTGAATAATACTTACGTAACCAAGGAAATTATGCCCCTTTTTTAGGGCTAGTCTGTAGTATTTTATACATAAGCTTTTGATATTTTCTACCTATTTCTCAGCCTGTAAGTGTTTTCCTTGCAGTCCTCTGCAAGTAGAAGTTCAGTTGAATTTTCTTTATTGTTAACTTTCAATATTATGGGACAGTTTTGAGTGACCACTTTATATGACAGATACACTGGGCACAATATAGTCCTCATCCCATTTGACCACCCATTACTTCTGACCCAGTAAAATACTCACTACTTCTCTTGGCTTCTATGGTATCATATATTCTATCATATCATATCTTCTTTTCAGTTTTTCAATTTTGGGAAAATTATTCTTTTTCA
This sequence comes from Dasyprocta punctata, assembly GCA_004363535.1. Lineage (NCBI taxonomy): Eukaryota > Metazoa > Chordata > Mammalia > Rodentia > Dasyproctidae > Dasyprocta > Dasyprocta punctata. Next base: position 10,250 of record RJWM01000852.1, on the reverse strand, counting down.
TAATTTTTATGTTAGAGTTCCTTGTGAGTGTTTCTGTTTCTCATCTTCCTTTGTGCTCATTTCCTAGATGAAATCATCTAAATGGCTTTAAACCATATTTAAATTTTTGATAAATTTAAGTATGTATCTCTAACCTGAAGTTTGACTCTCTTCTGAGTTCCAGAGCTATTTGACATTTCCACCTGCATATCTCAATGCTTCTTGGAACTAAACATGGCTTACATTGAACTTACAGTAGATACTGACATCCCCCTTTTCCTTAAACAGCCTCGGAACTTGATCTTTCTCTTATTTCATCATCAGACACCACAATTTACCCAAGCACTCACTCCAACAAACTTTCTACCTCCTTCTAGCTTACATTTTAAGCTATTCTTTCTCTTACCCACTAGCTTGCAATCATATGTGTCTGAATTCCAGATTTCTTGTGCAGTTTTATCAAAGTTCTTGACCAGCAAGGACTGACTTCTACATATTTTTTCAATCTTAGCTGAAATATCATTTCATCAAGGGAATATGCCTAACCAGTGAGAGAGAGAGAGAGAGAGAGAGAGAGAGAGAAACAGTGACAGAGACAGAGACAGAGAGGACAGAGACAGACAGAGAGAGACAGAGAGAATAGGTTTCCTTTTATCCAGGCAATAAGATATATGCTTTATTTTTTCCTTGTAGTACTCTTTTTTTTTTTTTTTTTTTTTTTTTTTTTTTTTTTTTTTTTTTTTTTTTTTTTTTTTTGCGGCACCGGGGATCGAACTCACAGCCTCACGCCTGCCAGACAGTCCTTGTAGTACTCTTAACACCTATAAAATGAATAATTCTGTTTCAATAGTTAAGTATGTACTTGTTCAACATATCAACATATCTTCTCTACTAGATTGTAAGTTACGTAAATGTGACGATTACCTTCATGGTTTTCCATTGTACAGTGCTTGGCAAGCAGTGGACATTCATAAACAATTCTTGAATGAACACACTAGTGAGTAGATAGTGGTCTCATCTATTATATTCAGTGTTAATACAATGCTTTTTCAAATGCTCAGCCATCCCCCCAATGTTCCCAAGGAAAACAACAGTAAACTATAAAATTTGTGTAACAATTTTCAAAATAAGGATATGATCATAAAATAGTGTCAATCATTTAAACTTTATCATCTAGATTGGTTCGAAAATTTGTTGAAAAGTTCCAATGGGAAACTGTTGAAGGTTTTTGATAAAGGGAATGGGACATCATCAGTTACGCAGTTCAGAAAAAACTTTAGGATCAGAATGGAAAACTGGAAGAAGTGAAAAAAGGTCTATGGCTAAAGAAAACAATTTTGAGTGACAACTAGAAGGATAAGTGTGAGGCATGGGAAATAGATGTTTTGAGAGACAGACTTAGAGATGGACTTTACAGGGATTGGCAACTGTATGGAGAGTATAATGGAGAGAGACGAATTCAAAACAGAAGAGAGAGTCTTATGAGACTTAGTATTAATTTTGTCTTCATCACTTGGTATTCCCTATGGTGTGATTAGTTAAGGCATATGTATTTACGCATATCAAAATTCCTCTACATTTCCTTTTACAAAAAAACAAAACTAGAACTTTCCCCAATTTCCCTAGCTCTTTTTTAAAAATTCCTGACTCTAATTTTCTCTATTATTAGACTTCTTTCCAAAACCCTGTTATGCTTGGCTAGTTTCTAATACCCTAATGAGCACTTCTAAATCTCTTCTCCTGAAAGGTTACATTCTGTTCCTGAAATCACCGATTTGATTCATATTCTCTCGTGATTTGATTATCCTATACTTAATTTTCTTTTAGACATGTTGGTGTTTGGACCCTCACTGCTGTATCTTTCCATTACATTCTTATTTCTTAACCCTAGTATTTTCCTGTATCACTTTTGGCCTTGCTAAGCCATTTGGCCTTCGTACATTCAACTTTTCTCTAAGAGCAGGATTTCTGCCAAGTTAGTTTCCTCCAGTGCACTTCTTGCTTATTCTCAGCTTTCTCCCAACTGGCCTGTGTTTCAGAAATTCTGGCTGGAATTTTCTCCCCAGTTTTCCATGGTGTTAGAACTTTCTAACTCAAGGAACTTGATGAATGAAGAATCAACTGAAACAAACAACCTGCTCTTCTTTTGCCCTGTAGATTTTGTTATCTCAACATCATTGTTTCAGTGCTGTATCATGGTAAATATTGTTCTTTCAAAAGCAGGACAATTTTTATAACCCTCAAATTCAAATTGCTTTGCTTTAGTTTCCTCTAAATATGAAAAGTCTAAACTCAGTGTTTGAATCTGTAACGATCTTATTTAGTATGCTGGGGAAAAAATCTTCTCTTAGTTCTGTGAGCATTTCTAGCAAGCATGATCAATCTGAATGTCTGAAGGCTTATGTTTGCTCCATAATGCTCAGAATTGGCTTCTCTTGACTATCAATGTGGGTAGAGCTTTTCCTGAAAGTATTTTATCTCCAAGTATCATCTCAAGGCTTCAAAAGTTTTTTCCACAAAAAGTTTATGGAGGATTCCTTTTGAGATTTGATCGATCATTCTCTAAGACAACCTAAAAGGAACATGAACAATAATGATTTGTAAAATAATGACTTTGCATATAAAAATACACAAATACAGTTGGCTTATACTTCACTCAAATCATTTTGGCTTTGGAAGTTCCATCAAGATTTTTGGTTAGCTTCTGTGTGTGTGTGTGTGTGTGTGTGTGTGTGTGTGTATGTGTGTCTGTTTACAACCTACTCTACAGATTGTATCCTTTAAATTTGCAGTTCTCTGTGTTGGAAATATTCTGGATTTTAATCCACATATTAAAATGTTTGACTGTATAAGAATTACTTATATGGATCTTATGAGTAGAAAGTAAAAGAAACATATATATATATATATATATATATATATATATATATTCCAGAAGACTAGGACTTTATAGAGGAAAAAGCAATATTTTACACAAAAATAGACTGAATTATATGCAAAAGTACTCTGAGTGAACAAATTTAGTTGTTTCAAATACATCAAGTATTAAAATGCAATTTTCAAATTAAAAAATACTATCAACTTCTCCATTTTCATGTAGGTTATTAATATTACTGAGTAGTGGCAAGTCTTTCCTAAAACTACCTTGTTCTTTTTCATTTGTGCTATTCAAAATCTGTAAGTTCATTCCTTTCCAACATTCGTAGATATATTCATAGCTAAGTAAAATACAAAGTTTTGAATGTGATATTGTCATATTGAATATGATATTTCATTTGAGAAAATCCAACAATATTCTAGAATATAAAGTGTTCTATAGTTAGAAAAGCTTCAGATTTTTCTTGTACAAAATTACTGGAAAATTCATAATCACAGGTTGCAAATCTTTACAGGATATTATTGCTTAAGGTAAGTATGCTTCTGTTAATTTGACGATGTCTAAAACAGTTGCCACAGTTTGCCATTCATAAGATGCAGGGGAACCCATTTAGACAGTGGTGCTGGGGTTGACAAGTGGTCTTTTCCTCTTATACTCTCACTGTGTCCAGGTTTCCTATATCTGTAATTATTAGAATTTTAGAAACTTATATAGCCTTTCAGATATAAAAATAGTCTTTACATTTCACAATGATTCAACAAAGCATTCCTTTTAAAGGGATGCAACTTCGCTGTGACTGTACCTCCAGCTGGGCCTGGATCTAGTTTGCCTTTAAGAGAGTCTATTTTTGGTCATTCCTTTTCATACATCTCTCAGAAGTTATTGTCAAACATCAGAACAGAGATGCCCCAAACATCATTCCTCTGATGTTCCTCTGATGTTAATACATAGAGCAGTTTTTTCAAATAACTAGAAGTTCTCATAGACTCCACAAGGACCTAGAATGTGGGATCAAAGTAAGTTTGTCCATATTCAAATAAAACTTGCTGGAATCTCAGTCCTTTGCCCAATCTCAAAATTCAAGAGTTCTCTAACTCTTGTATCCACCTAGTCAATAAGTCCTCTTATTCTGCCTCTTTATCTCAAAATTTATCCATGTATCTCCATTCCCATAACCACAGTGTAGTTCAGGACACTACTGTATCTTGCTTATGTCACTGCCAGAGCTTTCTACTATGACTGTGGCCACAAGTCTTACCTATCAGAAGTTTATTGCCTGAATTCAGTGCTGCCAAAAAGTATATATTTCCTTTTGTCACCAGCATAAATTGAAACTTCTTGGCATGATGCATTTTTTTCATGTTTTCAATTTTGCATCTCCGATTTATGCTGCCCTTGACCCAGAACACTGCTTTCCTCAGTTCTCCCTCTACATCCTCATTGCCTTTTTGCCTTACTCTCATCTTGTCTGTCAAATCAAAATCATTCTCTAGACCATGTAGATGCATTACCCTTCAGAGATCTCTGATTGCCAAAACTGAGGTAGGTATCCTGTTGATGTCTTCCTGTAAAACACACTGCCCTGTGAAAAATGCTCTGTTTATTTATTTATGCTGTAGCAGACCCAATGTTCCTTGAAGATAAGCACTATGTACTACTTATTACTGCATCCACAGCATATGTGCTTTTGATGCAACACATAGCAAAACTTCACTTTTGATTTGTCAATTTAATATTGCTTTGTGCTCACTTATCCTTTGTCTGTAACGTTGCTTTTGTATTTCATTAACCCAAGGAGATTTGAGTTTCTCTCCTGTATGCAAATTTGTGATAGTCCTCACTGAATATGATATTCAGTTTACTTCACTTATTTTTACCTCGGCAATTGTTCGCACTTGCTTGTAGCTGAGGCCCTCTGCCTCTCTCTGCTTTAACTGCTTTAGAAAACACCCTCATCTTGGCATTTCCTGCCCAGCTGATGTTACTTCTGAGCCTGTTTATGCTCACAGTCACATTTTTTTCTTTGTGTGACTCTCATTGGTACTTCAGCCGAAGCATTCTTTCCTCTGCTGCTCTCAGCCCTTCACGCTATGAGCACTGAGTCTAATTAGTGGCTTGTTCTAAACCCTTAGCTAACCCTTTTCTTTATTCTACAAGTTTTAGTATGACACTGGAAGAAACAACTTAACTTTTGTTTCCTCAATATCCTCTATCTTTCTTTTCTATTTCCAAGTTCTAGCACAAAGGAGTGGGACCAAAATATTTCTCCCAATTATTTCTAAAGCTCTAAGATTTTCCTCCCAGGAAGCAAGAGTGACTAAATTACTCTCTCAGTTTCATTTTATCCCTGTCTTGGGTTCCCATTCTGTTAGAATGCTTTGCCACCTCACGCGTGATTTTGTTAACTTCAGTTTCGGCTTCCTATAGAGAGAGGTACTCCCAGCAATTTAAAGCATTTTATAAACTTTTATGCACTCTTACTGAAGATTATTTTGGAATATTGGATTATTTTTCCTTCTGAAAACTGAATGACTCAAATAGAAAAAAAAAAAAAACTTATGAAAACACCACCTCTGTCCACCCTCCAGGAATTCCCTCATTTTGTTCACATGAATTTTTTAAACTATTCATGCTAAATATCCAATGAATGAGTTCATAATTGTAACACAACAGTGTGGGAGAAAACTTCCTAGATGATCTCTAGATGAAAATGCTGACTTTAATTTTTGGAGAAAATGAAATTAACTTATCTCAACCTACCAGATTCTGTGTCTAAGAGTTGACAGCCCTGTGCAGTTGAACCAGAGTAAACTCAGGTAACTTTTTGGTAATAGTTACACTTCTCTACAAAATAGTAAGGGGAAAATCCATGAAGCTGACTTTACCTAACCAAAGAAGCCTTGTGGTTAGGAAGAAGGAAGTGGCCAGAAATCTAGAGCAATGATGTCTAATAGTGCAAGCCACACATGTAATCTTTACATTCTAGTTTTTAAAAAGGTAAAAATAAATGAGTAAAATCTTTAGCAATATTTTTAAACAAAACATACATCAAACTATAATTTCAACATGTAATCAACTAAATATTATAAATGAAGGGCTTCCTCAGTGTTAAATCTTTGAAATTCACTGTTTGTTTTACATTTCCAGCTGGTTTCAAACCTGAAAAGCCATATTCTTAAGTACTAAGTGGCCATTGGCTACCGCACTGGGTAACACAGATCTAGAACCTAAGGAAAGTAGCTATTTTAGGTAATATTGGAGTGGATATAAGATGAAGATTGAGGATGATATATTCTTACTATGCTCCTCACCCCTGCACTCCAAAAGTCCTCCAAAAATGTAAATCTTAGTAATAATTTAGGCATCATCTTGTTGTGAAGTCCACTGGTGCTTTTGTTCTTTGCTTTGATTGGTTTTAGTCTGTTTTTTATTGTTTGATTTCAAAATGTGTGAAAGTGTGGACAGCTATTTTGAAGAGAACAAATTGTGGTAGCCATTGTTGATTTTCCTATTGTCCAGTTTTGAAGACCTGTAATGTTTTCATTCTTTTGTTTTTATTGGTTTTATGCCATTGTTCTTTGTTTGAATTCATTGTATGTGAAGATATGAACGACTATTTCAAAGAAAACAAGAGACATTATGGTAGCCACTGCTGATTTCCTGTTGTCTTATTTTGAAGTCCTGTGTTACTTGTTTTGTTTTGTTCTGATCTGCCTTGTTCTGTTTTGTTTTTTTCTCTTTAAAATAAAAATAAAAATAAAAAAAGAGCTAAATATCCTACCCTTCCCTGAATTGTTTTAAATCCAGAGATCAAAGCTGTAGGTTTCATCTCTTTAGAAACAATAAACTTTCACAGATGGCTAGATATGTCAGGATCTTAGGATGTGGTCACAGTGGTCATGAGATGGGAAAGTATAAATGAATAAATGTAACTTATTTTCCCTAAAGGATGACTAAATTAAATCATATGACATTCTGAGAGACCGAAGTCTCCACATCATCTATGAACATCAGTGCTTGGAATTGGAAACATATGGATACTGAGGAGACTGTTAAGTATAGGTGTATATCCATAAATAGACTAAACAAAAATGCTAAAAATATATATTTACAAAAAAAGTATTTAAATTGTTTTAAAAGTAAAAATAGCATCCTAACCACAAGAAATATGCAGGATCTTTTTTTTTTTTTTTACTATGCTTTGAGAAACGGGAAAAATGTTGATTTAGTTGTTCAGATCAAACTTGACTGGAATTCCATCTTTCTGACAAAAACATTAAGGTCCTTGCAGTAGGAAAAGAACTTTGGAGGTGAAACTAAGAAGAAAGTTCATGTAGCTGACTTAGCCAGACCTACATGATTGATGCATGGATGGATGGATGGGTACAATTATATATGATTAGATAAGAAATATGCAGTGGAGATACAAAAAAGAGGACATGAGTTTTGGAGAAAATATTTAGAGAATTCTTTGTAAAATAATATATGGCAATGAAATCAAGGTAACTATTGCCAAAAGGCAGCATTTCAGTTAGGATACAGATTTAATTATTACAAAAACCTAAAGTATAGCAGTCATATAAACAGTATAAATGTCTATTTATTATTTGTGGAATTATTTAAGAGTTAAGTATCCCAGGTCTGACACGACGGCTTTTCAGGTTCAGAAATATAGATTTTTTTCATCCTGTGGCCAGTACTATAATGGTCCCTGCCAATGGCCCTATCTTTGTGAATATTACACTGGCTCCCCACCAAATGTACATACTCCACAAAAAGAAAAAATTTTTCAAAACAAAGGACATGTGCTTTCTTGAAACCTGTGTCCTGTCCCCCATAGTGAAGACCATGCATGAAAAACTCAGAATTTAAAATACATTATTTAAATGGCCCTAAGGTCTCAGCATATTTCTTCTCTAAAGTAATCTTTTTTCCAATCTTTATTTTCCTAGGCTCAAAACAAGAGGTAACAAAGTGACAGCTGTCTGAAAGAGTTTGTGAGCTTGAATTTAAATACATTCCATAAGATGCTTTGAAGTGAATATGGAGCCACATATGCACAGTTGGGTGGAGACAGTCATAGGACAGAGCCCAGGAATAGACAATTGTCTATTTCTGACTTTATTATACTGTGACATATTACTTAATGGAGTCTAAGAATTTTATACTTGAACTTGATGGCATACTTGCAAGATGAAAAGTTGGAACATATTGCATTTAATCTGTGCCTATAGTATTTGGTGCTCTATTTTAATCCTAATTCCAGACTTTACAATGTTATTGGTGAACATACTTGTGCTTCTATAGTTTCCAACATAGAGCTGATTCTTCACTGACCAAAACTTCTTTAGCTGCACTTATCACATCTTAATTTCATCCAGCAAGTAGAGAAAAGAGAGGAGGTGTATATAGCTCTTTCTTCCTTCTCCTAGAGTATGATCTAGGAAGAAAATTGCTTCTGCCATACTTCTTTGGTTTAAACTTTCAGATATGTAACTTCTTACTTGGTTTTGCATATTTTCAGCTAAAAATGTCTGCTACTGAGGAAGAAGAGGAGACTAGACATTGAAGAAGATCAGTAGTGTCCCTTTCCAAATAAATTAATCTCAAAGTCCAATTCAGTGACAGACTCAATTTCAAAGTCAAGGGTCCTGAGAGGTATATGGTTCTCTTCATCAGGTGGATGTAGCTTGCTATGATCTAGAGAAATGACAAACTATTTGTCTCTTCCCTACACCCAAATGTAACATAAATGCTAGATAAATGACAGAACACACACACACACATACACACACACAATGTTAGTCACAGTAAAGAAGAATGAAAAATCCAAGAGCAGCTACTGGCTTTTAGCAATCATCAAATCATGCTGAGGAAAGCATTGCAAAACCTCTCTCTCTGGCACTTTAGTTAGTCTTTAGTTAGTTCATTTGGAAACTGCTTGTTCTGCCTTCTGAGAAAATTCTTTCACTATTGTGTCTGTGGTCCTTGGTTCTGTCCTACATAGTAACTTTAGGTAAGCATTGGAGAATATGTTGCTCTTGGAGATGTATAGCTTTGGGGATCAGGTTGAACTGACATGGAATTTCCATGCTGGCTATGTGGTTTATTTGACTATATATTTTCCTTAAAATCTTAGTAGGCTTAAAGTTTACTGGCTTCCTGGTTGTTCTGTAAGTAAATAACCAAAGACTTCTTACATCTAAAGACATTTTGTAATTTGACCTCATCCATTTACATTTTATTGGAGGCCTGATTCCATTCAAAACAGTTGATTTAAGGAGAACAACATTAATTTGTTAATTACTTCTGAACTAGACTCACTGAGTAGGAAAGAGGACTTGTAAACAGACATGAGAAAAGTCTAGGTTTATGTTCTGTAAAGACTTTAGAGATAACACTTAGCTCTGTTTCAGTTTTTTGAAAAAGTAATTAACTTTTTCAGTGGTGTGCATTTATTAATCATTAGACTGTCTACTTAGACTGTAGATTGCATGAAAAGAAACATTTTTGAAACGTTGTATTCCACTCAGTACTTACAAATGTTTTAGTTCCAGGTTGAATCTCTTTCTCTTTAAGAATTTTGCTAGATTCTCAAAAAGCAGCCTATGCATATAAACATTGTTTTTTTCAGTAAGTTTCTAAAATCACATATGATACTTTGATTGTTCTACCTTTTAAAGTATCAGAAGTAATAATTTTCAAAAATGTGTTTTCAAAAAAGTTATAGTCACCAATTTTTCCAAATTCTTATATCTATGTCCCAGCCAAATACTTTTCAACTATTAAGCCAAGGCCACATATATTAGATCATATGTGGCAACCACAATCTCAGCCTTCAGTTTAAAATTAATGATGCTTTAAAGGCAGTCGTTGTTATAGAGTTCCAAGATGGCAGTAGTTTAAACAAGATAGCACATATCTCACATAGCAACAGCTCAGGTGAAAATAATCCAGAGCAGGAAAGGTAGCCAAGTGGACAATTTCAATTTTGTGGTTCAAAATGAGTTTTAAGCTCTAGTTATCACTTGTACATTAAAGATACTGAGGATGAGGACCTATATAGGAGAAGGCACATTCCTTCATTTTAAAAGCATAGTTGACAAGTTGAGGATCATTTATTATGCTCACTTTTATTAACAAGAATTTAATCACATTATGACACTTCAGTGCAAGAAAGCCTGGAAAATGAAGTCAACAGTTAGGCCCCCATGATCCTACTGTAGACATAAATGAGAATCAAGAAAAGAAGCACTGAATAGCTAAGCCTGAACTTACGTGGTGCTCATGACCTACAAAGTTGCAAAGTATATTTGAGGAGTTTCTATTTAGTTTGGCAAAGACAATTGGCCTACTGAAAGATCAGCATGTATTTCTTGGTCTTGAAGATTTT